>JBBBDQ010001446.1:1150000-1387500 GCA_037127315.1 Ascarosepion bandense
CCTTAACGGTCAAGATGTTAACCTGCATTTAACCTGATCTTATCATTTTCCCTTTTTTCCTCTTTTCTCCCTTCAGTTTTTTGATGTGATATTTTCATTTTGTAGCAATGCTATTTTTTTTCAATTACTTAAAAAAGTAAAAAAAGAAAAAAAAGAGACAAATTTGGTTAGTATGTATTCTTTGGGGCCAAATTCCAAAATGAATCCCCGCTCTGATTAGCCAAAAGAAACACACATGTAAATTTTATATCTTCCCACATACATACACAGCAAACCAAAGGTTTTTGTTATTTTTGTATTTTTGTACAGCAAACCAAAGTTTTTTTTTATTTAAATGTAAATCACCTGCACAACCAACATCAAAATTTCCTGATGATGAGAATCTATCTCGAAGCATAGAAATTTCCGTGTATAATTAATTCATAACAATATATATATATATATATATATATTTTAGAACATGTACATAATTTTTCTATATATAATCGCTACGAAGGTACGTTCGTTTCAGCATTGAAGCCTCAATGCATCATCAGGCGACGTGTAAAGTACTGGAAATCCCTTTCCTTTATATTTATTTAGTTTTGTTAGAGGTGTTGGCTGGGGTTTAGTTATAGGGTGATATTTCGTTGACAGTTGGAATTTTTGGGGGAGAGTGTTTAGTTAGAGGTGTTGGTGGGGGTTAGCGAGATAGGAGAATAAGTCTATGACCGTTGGAATTTATTTGGGGTGTTTCTGAAGTGGTTGATTAATGAGAGTCTTTAAGTCTAGACAGTTGTAGATTTTAATTATCCGTTAACTTGTAGTATTTTCTTAGCATGATTGTAATGTTAGCTCTCAGATGTGCTTGCAGTTTTCTGTGGTTTCATGCCTCTGGATTAAAAGCTTGTTACTGTTCATACATTTAAGGATCTCAATTTTTTCTTGAAGACAGAGGAAACATGGTTCCTTTATAGATTTAGCTGTTCTTGCTTGTTTAAGGATTTACCATTTAACTTTAGGCGTTTTATTTTCGTCTTTTAACTTCCAAAATTATTTGGAGAGTGATGTCATGTTTTGTTTTTCTACAGTTCCAGGGGTTGTAATTATGGGCCGGACTGGTATTAGTGTTGGAGTTATTTTTGTTGTGTGTTTTTAATATTCTGTTGTTATGTACTTTAATTATTTTTTTAGATTATTGGAGCAGCTATAGCTTAGTTTAATTGTATTTTTATTGAAGATTTTATTTAGAAGGTTATTTTTTGGGAAATGCTTATCTATTAGTTGAAGAAATTTATGTCGAAGCTTGAAGTTAATTGATTGATTAAAAGGAGGGTTATACCATATGATTTTTCGGTTCGTATTTTTGCTTTTTGAACTTCTGAATTTTTCCACAAAGTTGATTTTTGATGATTGATATCCGCTTTACTTAAGGATTTTATCGTAGATTACCTTGTGTTTATCAAATATTTCTTTACTGGATGAGTGTGTGTTAATGCGGCGTTCTATCGATGATGGGATGTGCTTAATAATGGATGGTAGGTGATTAGAGTTGGGGTTTATATATATTGGGTTCGCATTGTTCTTCATGTAAGGTTGGAAAGTGTTCGATACTAAGTCTAATGTTATGTCTAAGAAGTTTACTTGCTTGATGTTGGGATTAATCACTACGTTAAGACCAAAGGATTTAAAGACTTTATGAATTAATTTTCTAGTTTTTTTAGTAATTAGTTTTCTAGTCTTTTTAGTAATTATGGACATGCTCTAAAATATAATTTATAATAAATATTCACAGCTCTATATATTATAAATCGAGAACTGTTTTAAATTAATGTTTTGGACGTTGTAAGAATTCTTGGTTTTGTATTCACTCGGATATATATATATATATATATATATATATATATATATATATATATATATGTGTGTGTGTGTGTGTGTGTGTGTTGTGTGTGTGTGTGTGCATGTGTGTGTGTGTGTGTGTGTTATAATTTATCTGCATGCTTATATGATTAGGATAATTAGTTATATTAAATATTGGTTTTCGGTAATTAGAAAATACTTCGCGATTCTTAAATATATTACGACAATCAAATTGACTTGCAAGAAATCAAATCTCAGTTTATTTCTTAGTTTCCTGTGAAAGTTCGGCGTCTTTAACGAGGATCTCTTTAAATAAACTTTCAGTTTTTATTTTTGCTAGGATTGCATATGTCGGATGGTGAATTTTGATCTACGGGGGATTTTATTCGAGAAACCTCTTTTCAAAAGTTATCTGATGCAACCCATCGAAATTTCGGCAGTTTTCTTTCTCCCTAAAGACCGACCATTTCCTTTCTGCCCCCCGGCATGTGTTATGATGACAACAGCGCAGTCAGCTTTGCCGCACCGATAATAACGGATTTGCTTGCAAAGATTATGGCGTCATCATAATTTATTTGTGGTTGTCATCCGCTCAGTAAAAACCTCGTCACTTCCCAATCGATATTGTATGCCGAGTTCTTCTTTGATTGAAAAATAAACCAATTAATGAGTGTGTCGTGAAAAGAAATTTGCAGACACTTGTCCAGCGATAAGCTTCCAACTGGGGATCGGTTTATTTGATTCATCACTTTTTTTCCATTCGTTTTGTGTTTCTACTTTTGTTCTTTTGTAAATAAAATCTCGCGTTTTTATGTCCTTTTAGTTATTGCAACATTGTTTACCTTTTTATTTTTTTAGTTCTCTTTCTTTCTTTCTTTCTTTAGAATATAATGCGCTTTTTTGATCAGATTTAAAATTCTCCCTTTTTTCTTCTATTTTCTTTCTTAAATTTTCTTTCTGTTTTTGGTTTTCTTCAGTTCTTACATATTCTTTTATTATTTTCTTTCTTTCTTTTTTTTTCCTTCCTTCTTTCCTTCTTCCATTCTTTCCTTCTTCCTTTCTTTCTTCTATTTTCTTTCTTAAATTTACTTTCGTTTTTTGGTTTTCTTCAGTTCTTACATATTCTTTTATTATTTTCTTTCTTTCTTTTTTTCCTACCTTCTTTCCTTCTTCCATTCTTTCCTTCTTCCTTTCTTTCTTCTATTTTCTTTCTTAAATTTACTTTCGTTTTTTGGTTTTCTTCAGTTTTTACATATTTTTTTATTGTTTTCTTTCTTTCTTTTTTTCCTTCTTTCTTTCCTTCTTCCTTTCTTTCCTTCTTCCATTTTTCTTACATTTTCTTAAATTTTATTTCTTCAGATCTTACATATTCTTTTATTGTTTTCTTTCTTTCTTTCTTTCGTAAATTTTCTTTCTTTCTTTGGTTTTCTTCAGTTCTTACATATTCTTTTATTATTATCTTTCGTACTTTATTTTTTCTTTCTTTCCTTCTTTTTTCTTTCTTCCTTCCTTTCTTTCTTTCTTTCTTTATTTCATTCTTTCCTTCTTTCTTATATTTTCTTTTTTTGGGGGGGGTTTCTTCAGTTCTTACATATTCTTTTATGTTCTTTCTTTCTTTTTTCCTTCCTTCATCTTTCTTTCCTTCTTCCTTTCTTTCTGATATTTCTTTTTTAAATTTTCTTATTTCTTTGGTTTTCTTCAGTTCCTACACATTCTTTTATCGTTTTCTTTCTTTCTTTCTTTCTTTTTTTCAAATATATTTTTTGTTTAGATTTAAAATTCTTTTTTCTTACATTTTCTTCCTTTCTTGCTCTTTTCTTTCGTTTTTATTCATTTTTAAAATTTTTCTTCGTCCTTTATTTCTTTTTTTCGTTTTTAAATTCATAATTCATTCAGATTTAAAATATTTTTTCTTTTTTTACATTTTATTTCTTTCGTTTTTCTTTTTTTCTTACGTTTTTAAATTCGTTTTTGTTCAGATTAAAACTTTTTTCTTTTTTTTTCTTTTTTACATTTTGTTTATTTCGTTTTCTTTGTTACATTACTTCGATCTTTTCTTTCCTTCTTAAATTCATTTTCTGTTCAGATTTTAATTTTTTTCTTTTTTATATTTTCTTTCTTTCGTTTTCTTTCATTCTTTCTTTCGTTTTTAATGCTATTTTTGTTCAGATTTATAATATTTTATTTCCTTCTTATATTTTCCTTATTAATTAATGTTTTCTTTCTTTCGTTTTCTTTCATTCTTTCTTTCGTTTTTAATGCTATTTCTGTTCAGATTTATAATATTTTATTTCCTTCTTATATTTTCCTTATTAATTAATGTTTTCTGTTTTTCGTTTTCTGTTTTTCTTTCAATTTTTAATTCATTTTTGTCCAGATTTAAAATCCAAACTGTCTTCCGTGATATTTCTTTTTTCTTCCATTTCTTTCTTTCTTTAATTTTCTGTCATCGTTTTCTTTCTTTCGTTTTTAAATTCATTGTTTGTTTAGATTTAAAAACCCTTTATTTCTTTTTCACTTTTTTTTTCTTACATTTTCTTGATTTCTTAATATTTCTTTCATTCTTACATTTTCTTCATTGTCTTTCGTTTTTCTTCTTGTTTTCTTTGTTTCGTATTTAAATTCCTTTAATGTTCAGATTTTAAATCCTTTTCTTCTCAGATTTTGTTTTTCTTATGAAATTGCTTTTCTTTCTTTCTTTTTTTTTATTTTTTAAAAATCATTCTTGAAATTTAAAATCATTTCTTTCTTATATTTTCTTTCTGTCTTACGCTTTTTATCATTCGTTTTTCCTTCTTTCTTTAGTTTTTTGGTTTATAATTAATTTTTGTTCAGATTTAAAATCCTTTTTTTCTTACATTTTCTTTCATTCTTTTGTTCTTTCTTTCTTTCTTTGGGCCTTTCGTTTATAAATTCATTTTATGTCCAGATTTAAAATAACTTTTTTCTTACATCTTTCCTTTTTACATGTTTATTTTCTTTCTTTCTTTCTTTCTTTCTTTCTTTCTTTCTTTCTTTCTTTCTTATTCAAATTGATTTTGGTTCAGTTTTAAAATATTTTACTTTTATTTTCTTTCTTTTATTTTTTTCTTTCTTGCCTTTTGAAATTTAGTTTTTGTCAAGATTTAAAATCCGTTCTTTCTTAAATCTTTCTTTCTGTTTTTTTTTTAAATGTATTCCTTACTCAGATTTAAAAATCTTTTATTTCTTTCTTAATTTTTCTTTCTTTCTGACATTTTCTGGCCTTCGTTTTCTTTCTTTCATTATTTCTTTCTGCTTCTTTTCATTCTTTTTTTTTATTCGTTATCATTCGTTATTCTTTTCTTCCTTTCTTCCGTTTCATTCATTTTTCTTCTTCTTTCTTCTTTGATTTATTGAAACTGATTCTTTCTTTCTGTTCTTCTTTCTTCACAATCACAGATATTTCCTTTTTGTTACTCTGAACAAATATATTTTCTGTATTGTGTTTCCTTACTTTTTTTTATTTTCATTTCCTTCTTTTCTTTTACGTTAATTCGATATTAGCTTCTTTTTCTCTTATTCTTCTTTCCATCATTCCACATTTTATTTATTCTTTTCTCCTTTGTCGTCTGCCATCTTATAAGCGTCAGGTTTTCTTTTTACTCTCTGGAATGTTCATTTCTATAGATGCAATATCGATATAATCAATTGTCAGACTCTATATTTTAACATAGAAATTTGCCATTGAGAACGGATCTGTTCAAATCTGAGAACCATCACGACTTCAATCTTGTGAGCCAGACGTGATCTGGGCACAAATTGCCATCAACTCATTTAAAAACCTGATTAGTGTAAAGGAAAATCATTCTGTTCAAAATTCATCGTTTCCTCAAAAATCGGTTTTCATAGTTCAGAAGAAAAGAATTAATAAATATTGAAGGATTCAGACGGATCCCAAAAATTGCAATCATAAATCAGAGTTAAAGAGAAGCATCTATATATATATATATATATATATATATATATATATATATATGTCTGTTGACTGTATGTGGACGACTAGCTGTATATATATATATATATATATATATATATATATATCTTCGCCGTTGACGGACTTACATATATATATATATATATATATATATATATATATATATATATATATATTCTAGTATCTATTCTATCTATCTATGTCTGTTGACTGTATGTGGATCACTAGCTGTATATATATATATATATATATATATATATATATGTCTGTTGACTGTATGTGGACGACTAGCTGTATATATATATATATATATATATATATATATATATATATATATATCTTCGCCGTTGACGGACTTACATATATATATATATATATATATATATATTCTAGTATCTATTCTATCTATCTATGTCTGTTGACTGTATGTGGATCACTAGCTGTATATATATATATATATATATATATATATATATATATGTCTATTGACTGTATGTGGACGACTAGCTGTATATATATATATATATATATATATATATATACAGCTAGTGATCCACATACAGTCAACAGACATAGATAGATAGAATAGATACTAGAATATATATATATATATATATATATATATATATATATATATATATATAAGGCAAGATCTGCCTGTATGTCTGTATCTTTTTCAGCCCTTTTACTTTAGTTTTTGCTTCAGGTTTGGCTCTAAGTAGGTATTATTGTCGTTCTTAGTTTCCACAATGATACCATTTACTTTGATATCGATACGAGGAAATCAGAATTTGACTTAACATCCATTCATTTTTCTTTCAGTCTACGGTTTCGCTTTAACTGGAAACAACTATTGGTTTTTAATCTTTCGTGCCAACGTCGAAATAGTCACCAGGACAATGGATTAGTTTTAAAGCTTTCATTACACCCGAGCAACGCCGGGCTATACTGCTAGTACATATATATATATATATATATATATATATATATATATAAGTAAGTCCAAGTAACGGCGAAGATATATATATATATATATATACAGCTAGTGATCCACATACAGTCAACAGACATAGATAGATAGAATAGATACTAGAATATATATATATATATATATATATATATATATATATATATATATATAAGTCCGTCAACGGCGAAGATATATATATATATATATACAGCTAGTGATCCACATACAGTCAACAGACATAGATAGATAGAATAGATACTAGATATATATATATATATATATATATATATATATATATATATATATATGTAAGTCCGTCAACGGCGAAGATATATATATATATATATATATACAGCTAGTGATCCACATACAGTCAACAGACATAGATAGATAGAATAGATACTAGAATATATATATATATATATATATATATATGTAAGTCCGTCAACGGCGAAGATAATACAACATCAACTTAATATAAAATATTAAGTGTTATATTTATATAGAGAGCTCAATGGATGTTATCCAGAGAAATATGATATTTATAAAGGAAAACTCAACACGCCATTTAGATAGATAGATAGATAGATAGATAGATAGATAGATAGATTGGGATAGACAGAAAAAAAACTTGATTTTGTTTGGTTTACGGAATATCAAACTTGTGCATGGTTTTAGAATCGAATTCTATCGTTTTCATGCGACACATCGACATATATTTGGTTTATATGACAGTCAAAAAGGTAGAGGCCAACTTGGTTGACATGAAAGTCAAAAATGTTTGGTTTGCACAAGAGAGTTCCTTAGTCAGAAAGGTAGACAGAATGTCGGTTGGCAATAGAATGATTAAAGTAGGATACTGGTGTGGTTTGCACGAGAGTCACAGAGGTAAACGTCACTTTGTTTTACAGGAACGCAAAGAAGATAGACACATGTTTGATTTCCACAAGAATTAACAATGTAGAAACAAAAAAAATGGACACAGGTGAGTATTTTGTGGGAGGGGATTTAGCCATTTTCCTAGGGCGCAGTCAGTGAATTATTTACCCCACCGAGCAGAGCGATATATATAAATAAATAATGGAAGGAAAAAAGAAAGAAATAATAGAAGAAAGAAAGAAAGAAAGAAAGAAAGAATGATGGAAGGATGGAAAGAAGGCTGAAAAAGAAAGAAAGAATAAAAAGAAGAGAGCAATTAACAAAGGTCCAAAGAAAGAAAGAAAGGAAAAGAAAGAAAGAAAGAAAGAAAGAAAGAAAGGAGGAAGATGGAAAGAAAAAAGAATAGAAAGAAAGAAAGAAAGAAAAAAGAAAGAATTGAAGGAAGGAAGGAAGGAAGGAAGGAAGGAAGAAAGAAAGAAAGAAAGAAAGAAAGAATAAAAGATAAAAGAAAGAAAGAAGAAGCGAAGAAAGAAAGAACTGAAGGAAGGAAGAAACAAACAAACAAAAGAAGGAAGAAAGAAAGAAAGAAAGAAAGAATAGAAAGAAAATGCAAGGAAGAAAGGTTCAATGAAAGAAGAAAGAAAGAAAGAAAGAAAGAAAGAAAAAAGGAAGGAAGGAAGAAAAAAGAAAGAAAGAATAGAAGGAAGGAAGAAAGAAAGAAACAATGAAAGCAAGAAAAACGGAAGAAAGAAACAATTGTAGGAAGGAAGAAACAAACAAATAAAAGAAAGGAAGAACGAAAGAAAAGAAGAAAGAAAGAAAGAAAGAAAGAAAGAAAGAAAGGAAAATACGTCAAAATCAATGTTTTATTTTCCTCTAGGTTTGTTCAGAACTGGTTGTTTATAAAATAAACACTTGGAATTATAATTTAAGGAAATCATGTAAATGTATATATACGTTGACAGTATGCAACAAAGGTTCCTCGAAGACATAAATGCTTCAATTTTAATAGTTAATTAATTTTTATCTCCCCCTTTTACATTATTTTACTAATTTTGTAAAAATTCATTGAAATAAATTCATTTTATATTAATTTATTTTTGTTAATGCATTTTCAATATTAATGCCTTTATTAATTTTATATTATTTTTATCAATTTTAAATAATTTTAGTTTTTTTAAATTTAGAATTATTTTAATTTTTATTAATTTCAGCTTAATGCATTATATTAAAAAATATATTGGTATCAACGTATATATTAGAATGAATCGATAAGTACATAGCCTGACATTTTAATCGAATTTTGATCCGAACATTTCGCTGTATGTGCAGGAAATTTCACCGCGGTAAAAAACATTCGAAATAGTTTTTTTTAGAAACGTACAGAGCAGTTTTATTAAGGTTACGGCTCATAAAAGAGTGTTACAATGTCCGTACTACATTTAATGTGTGAATGCTGTTTCAACTTTCAGAGAGTACTTCGTTTCACTCACACACAAATACACATAGACACACATACATGCACACATACAAACCCGGAAAAACACACAAAAACACGCACACAATCGCATATGCAATTAAGCACAAACGCACACATAGACACACAGACAGATACACACACAGGCAGTCACACATATTCATTAGTTCAAAATTTATAATTTAATGGATAACCATGTTGTAAATAGACGAAAGAGAGTGTATTGCATCTGTTTGGCAGCACATTCGTGACGTCTTAATAAAAAGAATAAACTTTTGGGGCAGAGACATCTATTTTAAATACGGGTATCCAGTAAATTTGTGTCCAGGTTCTGACATTTCACACTTCTTAGCCAATCTATTATCACAATGTGGGTTAACTAATAAGAAAAGGGATGGAAACATAGACAAAAAATAAAAAGAAACTAAACCAAACAAGCTAGACTATATATTCAAAATATAAATTAGGAAAAATATTGATTTCTGTGTCCCCATTGCATTCACATGTGGAGTCACATCAACGTAAACACACCTTTAGTCCGATAAACTCCTAAAGGTCGAAACACATGATGCGAACATGTTTTGTTAGAATTGTTCTTGATGTATCAAAATTTATATATCGTTTTCCCATATATATATATATATATATATATATATATATATATATATATATACACTAGCAGTATAGCCCGGGGTTGCTCGGGTGTAATGGAAGCTTTAAAACTCATCCATGGTCCTGGAGCTCAGACAATTGGGACTTTAACAAGAAAGACTAAAAAGCAATAGTTGTTTCCAGTTAAAGCGAAACCGTAGACTTAAAGAAAAATGAATGGATGTAAGTGAAATTTTGATTTCCTGGTATCGATATCAAGTTTTTTTCGTTGTAAACTAAATTTTAAAGGCTAAATAAGTCTCCTGAGTAAATGGTATCATGGCTGAGACTAAGAACTACAATTATGTCTACTTAGAGCCAAACCCGAAGCAAAAACTAAAATAAAAGGGCAGAAAAAAATAGACATAGAGGCAGACAGACACACACACACACAAACATCTTGCCTTTTATATATATATATTATCGATTTTCTGCACTATTATAAAAACTGCAACATTGAAACTTCTGAATATCGTTTCTTATGTCTTTGTTTATGAGTGTATCAAATTTGATTAAAATCGGACCACCCCTTCGATTAACCGATTTTTTCGACTATCGATTTTCGAGATTTATCGGGAGTACCTCGACACAAAACCTAGCTAAGAACACTCACAGACGCTTATAGTACAACTGTGTAAATTTTCAAGAAAATCAGATAAGCCGTTTCGGAGTCTATAGGTAACAGACACACACACACATACACCCACAGACAAAGTTCCATTCATAAATAAGTTTATATATATATATATATATATATATATATATATATATATATATATATATTCTAAACATATACTGTTAAATATATATATATATATATATATATATATATAAACTTATTTATATCTATATATATATATATATATATAGATATAAATAAGTTTATATATATATATATATATATATATATATATATTCTAAACATATACTGTATATATATATATATATATATATATATATATATATATATATTCTAAACATATACTGTTAAATATATATATATATATATACATATATATATATATATGGCGGTCTGTGTAGAAATTTAAAAAGCTTTATTGAAAAACATGCATAAAGTGGAGTATATTGAGAAGAATCGTCGAAATATTTATTGTAATTTACCAATCAAACTCGGCGCTTAATTGCTTTTCAAGCCGGTTGTTGCTTGTTTTTTTTTTGTTGAACTTTTTGACATCATCTACGTTCGGATATATCTGTCAACCACATTTTTTGCTGGGCCATCGCCTTTTAAACGGGTTTTCACGTTTACTGAAATTACCTTCGGCTGGATGTGGTGCAGTGGATATTGGCCCGGAAAGAGAAATCGGGGAGCTGAGTTCGAATTCCAGTTGAATTCGTTGCATTCATTTGCGGGTTAATACCCCTGAGAAAGGTATTAATCTGTCCCTTCCCTCCTGTTATGAGTTAAATAACATGGCAGATTGGGTTCTATAGCCTTGGCTGGCAACCAGTCTATCGAAGCGGGTATTGGCAACCTGTTGCTGTGTAATTAAAGGTCTAAGGTCTATACAGGGTAGGACTTGGGAGCCCGCCCTTAAACAGGTCATAACGAATCTTTTTCCATCGCTTGGGAGGAAGCCGACTCAACCTGACCAGGGTGAATGCCGAAACAGGTACAAGAACAGGTGAAGAGGCTCATCCCTTGTTCTCTGTTTAGGATGTGGTTTCCGGTTTTCTCTTTTCCAATCTTTTCACTCTTTTTTCTTTTCCAATTGGAGTAGATAGACTAAACTATCACCCGGTTCACACTCCACCCACGTCTATTGAACAGGTGAAGAGGCTCATCCCTTGTTCCCTGTTTAGGATGTGGTTTCCGGTTTTCTCTGTACTAATCTTCTTACTCTTACGTAGCCCCCTGCGCATCAGTGGCGTTACCGTCTTGCTTCGGGTGATATAATTAAAAAAAAAAAGAAAAAAGATAGGTACCTTCGGCCGGATGTACCTGTCAATTACTTCGTAATATATTGCACGATTAGAATTGGATTTACCAATCATAAAGAGGAAAGCTCACATTAATTAAATGACCAGCAGGGTTTAAAAAGTAATTTTGATTTTGTGTGTATGTGCATGCGCGTGCGCGTGTGCGTGCGCGTGCGGGTGATGTTGCGCGTGCGCGTGCGCGTGAGGGTGCTGTTGCGTGTGCGCGTGCGTATAGTATTTCAAGATATTTTTGTGTAGTTTTGGTAAATATGCTTGTTAAAATAAGATGTCAGTGTTATTTTCATTTTAACGTGATTTAGGTGATAGTATATCCTGTAAGATTAATTCACTTAAAATTAAATAATATATTAAATTGCTTAAAATATTCTCTTAAATTTTAAAGATTACTGTTAATTTCAAAAATTTATATAAAAAAAGATATTAACGTTGTATTCGTCAAATAATTTATTTCAATAATGTGACTTTTACTTAAAATATCTTAATATCAGTCTATGAATACTTTTACTTAAAATATCTTAATATCAGTCTATGAATGCTTTTACTTAAAATATCTTAATATCAGTCTATGAATGCTTTTACTTAAAATATCTTAATATCAGTCTATGAATACGTTTACTTAAAATATCTTAATATCAGTCTATGAATACTTTTACTTAAAATATCTTAATAACAGTCTATGAATACTTTTACTTAAAATATCTTAATATAAGTCTATGAATACTTTTACTTAAAATATCTTAATATCAGTTTATGAATACTTTTACTGAAAATATCTTAATATCAGTCTATGAATACTTTTACTTAAAATATCTTAATATCAGTCTATGAATACTTTTACTTAAAATATCTTAATAACAGTCTATGAATACTTTTACTTAAAATATCTTAATATCAGTCTATGAATACTTTTACTTAAAATATCTTAATATCAGTCTATGAATGCTTTTACTTAAAATATCTTAATATCAGTCTATGAACATTTTAATAAAAATATCTTAATATCAGTCTATGAATACTTTTACTTAAAATATCTTAATATCAATCTATGAATACTTTTACTTAAAATATCTTAATATCAGTCTATGAATACTTTTACTTAAAACATCTTAATATCAGTCTATGAATACTTTTACTTAAAATATCTTAATATCAGTCTATGAATACTTTTACTGAAAATATCTTAATATCAGTCTATGAATACTTTTATTTAAAATATCTTAATATCAGTCTATGAATACTTTTACTGAAAATATCTTAATATCAGTCTATGAATACTTTTATTTAAAATATCTTAATATCAGTCTATGAATACATTTAATTAAAATGTATTAATATCAGTCTATGAATACTTTTACTTAAAATATCTTAATATCAGTCTATGAATACTTTTATTTAAATTTCTTAATATCAGGCTATGAAAACTTTTACTTAAAATATCTTAATATCAGTCTATGAATACTTTTACTTAAAATATCTTAATATCAGTCTATGAATACTTTTACTTAAAATATCTTAATATCAGTCTATGAATACTTTTATTTAAATTTCTTAATATCAGGCTATGAAAACTTTTACTTAAAATATCTTAATATCAGTCTATGAATACTTTTACTTAAAATATCTTAATATCAGTCTATGAATACTTTTACTTAAAATATCTTAATATCAGGGTATGAATACTTTTACTTAAAATATCTAAATATCAGGCTATGAATACTTTTACTGAAAATATTTTAATATCAGTCTATGAATACTTTTACTTCAAATATCTTAATATCAGTCTATGAATACTTTTACTTAAAACATCTTAATATCAGTCTATGAATACTTTTACTTAAAATATCTTAATATCAGTCTATGAATGCTTTTAATTAATATATCTTCATATCAGTCTATGAATACTTTTTCTTATCAGTCTATGAATACTTTTACTTAAAATATCTTAATATCAGTCTATGAATACTTTTACTTGAAATATCTTAATATCAGTCTATGAATACTTTTACTTGAAATATCTTAATATCAGTCTATGAATACTTTTACTTAAAATATCTTAATATCAGTCTATGAATGCTTTTACTTAAAATATCTTAATATCAGTCTATGAATACTTTTACTTAAAATATCTTAATATCAGTCTATGAATACTTTTACTTAAAATATCTTAATATCAGGCTATGAATAAATCACTAGATCTGTCCCCAAAAGACCCAGCTTTGTGTTGAAATAACTTTTCTGCTATATTTTAAACTGACTGTAATATTTTTTCCATTCAGATTAATTAGACTTTAATTCAGTTAATATTCTCCAAATAATATTTTATAAAAGCAAATTTAATTTTTGAAAGATTCTTCAATAAAGTTTTATTGGAAATCATGTTGACAGATTTGTCTATACGGATAAATTTAACACCGGTGGTCTCAGCATAGTTATAGCATACGTCACAGTTTGGTGATTGTGTTGAAAAAAAAAACACAGATGGGACTGAGCAGACGATCTGAAATGAAAACTCACACTGATTTGCAGATTGCTTTCAAGTCGAAGCATCTCTGACGACAAGAAAATAACTAGCTTCCTGTTTTTTGCTTTCCAATCAACTTTGATCTTCAAAAATTTAAATGCAATATCAATCGTTGTCTTAACAGTTGTTCTTTTATTGTCCTCTTTCATTGATAGAATATTTTTCTGATACTAACTAGCTTGCATCTTAGTGACTTTATTTCCTTGCTTAGGTTGAATTATTAAGTAAAAGAAAAAATTTATATTCCTCATACAAATAAGAATTCACATTCCTTGATAGGGCTTACGGCCATATCACGTTGAATACACGGGTTCTCGTTCGATCACCGAAGTTAATCAACTTTGAGCCTGGTCAGTACTTAGATGGGTGACTGCTTGGAAATACCAGGTCCTGTAAGCGTATAGTGACGGATGTGCGTGCTGGGGCAGTGGATATCGACTCGGAAAGAGAAATCGGTGAGCCGAGTTCGAATTCCAGTTGAATACCCTGCATTCACTTAAGCACTGGTATCTTATGGGTTAAATAACAGGGTATGACTTGGGGACCCTGCCCTTAAAAACAAATCTTAATGAATCTTGATACTCGAAAAGAAAAAAGCATTACTAGACATAAAAATTATAAAAAAACAACAACAATAAATTGTTGAAAGAAAAAGGTATTACCAGCAATAAATAAATAAAATTTAGTTGGCAATAAATGATCTGCCGAGGTCGATATGCCAGAAAAACCAACCAACCAACTTTCCTTGATAGAATATTTTTACATATTATCTACAACTCATTAACTTGCTTGCATCTAAGTGACTTTATTACCTTGCTTAGGTTGAATGATTAAGTAAAAGAAAAAATTTGTATTCCTCATACAAATAAAAGAATAACCTGAACCTGTTTCCAACATCGAATTGTTACTATCAATGTACTGATGTATTGATTACGGATTGTTAATACATTGACTTGTGTAACCAAATCTAACATCATTCATCTATGTGAGTGCGGGTGTTTGTGTGCAAGAGGTAGGGCTTATAGGTTTTTATTTAAGTGAATGTGTAATTTTCTAAATATGTATATGTATATCCTGTGTATGTGTGTTGGGTAGGGTGTCCCGTTTTGCAGTCTCTGGTGGAATCCTTTCATTGGCATTAAAAGAATACCTGTAGTGGGTCGGTATGGCGTATCGGTGACAATAACTTGTACTTATTAACCTCCGTCGTCGAGTCGATATCAGACAGATTCTGATAAATTTAGCACATTACTGACGCTGTACACCACAATACCGATTTTTAAAGTAATTTTCAGATAGCTGATACGTTGCAATTCCTGCATTAAAATGTACACACACACACACACACACACACACACACACGTGTATATATATATATATATATATATATATATATATATATATATATATAAGTAATTCATTGAGATTTATTAGACCACAACAGAATGCAGAAAGCACTGGACAGCTGTTTTATCCTATATTTTGCTGATGAGTCCCAAATATTGGACGAAACGGCCGTCCAGTGCTTTCTGTATTCTGTTGTGGTCTAATAAATCTCAATGAATTACTATATATATATATATATATATATATATATATATATATGTCCGTGTGTGTAAGTGTGTGTGTATATACGTTTAAATATAGGAATTGCAACGTATCAGATTTATGTATTCTGTTGAGGTCGAATAAAACTCGATGAATTACTTAATTATTTCAAATCCTCCTATAATTTCTGTGTATATATATATATATATATATATATATATATATCAGCATGCCGTGTGGATATAGAAGAATCCAAAGGAGTATCCTACATTTACAGTGGTAAGATAACTCTCTAGGAGAGCTCTAAATATATATATATATATATATATATATATATAGAGAGAGAGAGAGAGAGAGAGAGAGCAAATATAAGAAAAATTAAGGCAGACATGTTATTTCATGGTAAATCGGAAGTGTAGGCCTATTTCAGGCGAACCATCATCAGCTTCCGTCTTTATTTTACAAAGGTTTTACACGAATAAAATCCTTTGTAAAATAAAGACGGAAGCTGATGATGGTTCGCCTGAAATAGGCCTAAACATCCGATTTACCATGAAATAACGTGTCTGCCTTAATTTTTCTTATATATATATATATATATAAGACAATAAGAAAACTGTATTAGTTGCCAACACGTTTCATCATCCAATGTGGACTTTTTCAAGGCAAAAGAAATTGGATGAAACGCGTTGGCAAATAATAGTTTTCCTATTGTCTTTTACATTTATAACTATTGTCTTTTCTATAGGTTAACTATATATATATATATATATATATATATATATATATATATATATATAACCAAAACAACAACGAACCAAATATAAACAGAGAATGATTCCAAACCTTTACTTCTCCCGATGATGTGTTTGAAGTCGAAACACTGAAACAGCCATATGATTGTAGAGAAGAGGACATATATAGAAGAAATTATGTACATGTTCTAAAACATAATTTATTAATATATATATATATTTAGCTTTTTTTTATAGAATATATATATATATAGTGATATATATATATATATATATATGAAATATATATATATATATATATATATATATATATATATATATATATATATATTTTCTATAAAAAACGCTCAATAGATAACTAGAGCTCTGATGCTGACCTGAATGTAACGGTCGAAGCTTCGTCTAAATACGTTCCAGTAAGGTTGTTAAGGTTAATATAACTAAGCTATTGCAAATAATTTTCATTTTTGGATTTTGGTGTTTTATGTTATGTTGCAAATTGTAATATTCTCGTCTCGTTGGAATATTCGCGATGTTTCGGCTGTTGTACGCTTCGACCTTCTTCAGGTGATTGGAATTTTGAACTGAACCTTTTATTTCAATCACTTAGGTAGATTGTTCTCGTTCCATGAGTCATGCCGCTTCCATATGTCTCAGTATTAGTTATATTCATTTAATTTAAATCTGTATGTTTTTTTGTTCACTTCTATTGTAACCAAGTTCTTGGAAAAACAACACGTTAGGTCAAGTCACTGGATCTATCCAACGTTTTTATCAATTGGGCCATAATGAATGTATGGTTATCAGCAAAAAGGGTAGCCCAAAATGCCAATTCCAGGTGAGGGACTTTAAAATCAAGCAGGTACAGAAATTGAAATACCTAGGAAGTGTTATAACAGAAGACGGAAAGTGCGACACTGAGTTCCGAAGGCGAGTTGGCAAGGCGAAAGAAGCATTCCAGAAGTTGAGTAAAGTATTAAGAAACAAGACAATTTCGCTCGAAACAAAGAGGAGAGTACTGGATTGCTTTGTGATGTCGGTTCTTCAATATGGCAGTGAATGTTGGACAATATCTTTGAAGATGAAGGAGAGACTTGAAGCAACTGAAATGTGGTTCTACAGAAGGATGCTGAGGATATCATGGACCGAGCATGTGAGCAATGACGAGCTTTTGGAGAAGATGGAGACGAAAAGGAAATTAATACTGAGCATCAGGAAGAGACAACTGAAGTTCCTGGGACATGCAATGAGGAAGAAGGGCTTGGAGAACCTGTTACTAACAGGCCAGATAGAGAGAAAAGAGACAGAGGAAAGCAGCGGATAACTTATTTGAAGGACCTGATCAGGTGAATGATGGAACGAGGGTTACATGGTGCAACAGGAGAAAGCCTGCTAAGAGCCACCAGGGACAGGAAGATGTGGAAAGCCATGATCGCCTATGTCCTGATAGGTTACGGCACATAGAAGAAGAAGATATATTCCAACTGTTTATAAGAAATTATAATGTGGATATAAAGAGGAGGATCAAATCTATATTATAATTAAAATTTTGTGGCCATGCTAGTTTCTATACATTTATATTCTAGATTTATGGGCTTGAGCTAGTGGATGGTAGAGAAGGGTTTGGGTGGTGTAACAGGAGAAGGCTTGCTAAGAGCCACCAGGGATAGGGAGACGTGGAAAGCCATGATCGTCTACGTCCTGAAAGGACATGGCACATAGAAGAAGAATTAGTCCCGATAAAAAGTTCGAATAGTGTAAATAGTTTAAATGATTGCAATAACTCATCTCAAACACAAAATATAGCAAACCATTTTTTATATTTTCGACCGGTCGCCTGCTTGACCTAATCCAATCTTTCTTAAATAACCGCAAATTGAAGGTCGTTCTGAATGGGCGTGCCTCTTTGTCCTACAGCACGAATGCTGGTGTCCCACAGGGCTCTATCCTGAGCCCGACGCTCTTCCTTATTTTCATCAACGACCTCCCAGATGAGATCAAGTCCCAAGTAGGCATCTACGCAGATGACACTACAATATACTCCCGCTCCAGTAAGAAACCTGTCGTGGCGGACAGACATAATCTCGCTGCTGACCTTGAGCGAGATCTACACTCTGTGGTGAACTGGGGCAAGAAGTGGCTTGTCAACTTCAATTCCTCTAAGACCAAGCTCTTGTCTGTCAACCATTACAGGCAACCTCTTCTGCCTCTCATAAGCAGGGACCAGGTGATTCTCCCGGAGAGTAATACACTACGTCTCCTCGGACTTACCCTGTCCTCAGACCTCAAATGGAACCACTATATTGAATCCATAGCAAAATCTACTGCTAAGAAGGTTGGGTCACTATGTCGATCAGGATGTTTTTTCCACCTGAATCCATCCTGCATATATACAAGTCAACCATCCGTCCGTGCATGGAGTACTGCTGCCATTTATGGTCAGGTGCCCCTGCCGTTCTCCTCAGTGTTCTTGACAAGCTCCAAAGGAGAGTCTGTAATGTGATAGGTACTGATCTGGCGACTCGACTGCAGCCACTTCCCCATCATCGAAATGTGGCCTCCCTCTGTCTCTTCTATAAATATTTTCATGGCTTCTGCTCGGATGAGCTTAAGTCACTGATGCCTCCTCAACAGGTGTTTACCCGTGCAACCAGACTGGCAACTGGGTCCCACCCATTCACAGTCAGGTTAGCCAAATGCAGACGACAATTCTACTCCTGCAGCTTCCTCTCTCGCACTTCCCGCCTGTGGAACTCACTCCCGTATTCTTGCTTTCCTGACGGCTACAACCTCCAGAAATTTAAATGCAAAGTTAATACTCATCTACTAACCACTGGCCTCTAGCTCTCTCCCCTCCCCTGTATAACCTTCCCTTTCTCTCCTCCTATGTATCTGTCATCGCACCTTCTTTCTCAGCTTTCTATTGTTCCTTTCTAACTAGTTTGTACTCCTCACTCTTTTCTAATTAATATTTTTACATTTATGTAACCCCCTGCACATCAGTGGCGTTTCCGCCTTGCTCGGGGTGAAATGATTAAAAAAAAAAAAAGAAAGTTCTGCCAAAGTTGTAGCAAGTTTTTTTTTGCGTTGGAATTGCAGTTTTACCCTTTTTTCAAAATTAAAACAATGCAAACTACTTAGAAAATGTTACCTGTTCTTTTACATTTAAATCAGTTAACAAAACTATTTGAATTTTTACAGTTATTTTATACTAGCAGTATAGCCCGGCGTTGCTCGGGTGTAATGAAAGCTCTAAAATGAATCCATGGACCTGGAGCTCAGATTCTTTGGACGTTGGCACAGAAGACTAAAAAGCAAAAGTTGTTTCCAGTTAAAGTGAAACCGTAGACTGAAAGAAAAATGAATGGATGTAAGTCAAATTTTGATTTCCTGGTATCGATATCGAATAAGTTTTTTTTCGTCCTAAACTGAATTTTGAAAGCTAAATAACTCCTCTGAATAAATAGTATCACGGCTGAAACTAAGAACTATAATTATACCTACTAAGAGCCAAACCCGAAGCAATAACTAAAATAAAAGGACTGGAAAACTGATTTTGATCAGACTCGGTAGGATATCGGGGTATCGATTTCCAATATCGGAGTCAAAAAATTCATCCAAGGATAGAACTGTAACCTTGAAACTTCTGAATATCGTTTCTTATGTCTTTGTATATGAGTGTATGAAATTTGATTAAAATCGGACCACTCCTTCTATAACGCGATTTTTTCGATTATCGATATTTATCGGGGGTACCTCGACACAAAACCTAGCTAAGAACACTCGCATACGCTTATAGTACAACTGTGTAAATTTTCAAGAAAATCGATTCAGCCGTTTCAGTGTCTATAGGTAACACACACACACACACACACACACACACACACACACACACACACACACACAGACAAAGTTCCATTAATAAGTAAGTTTATATAAATACATATTTTAGTACACCTGTCATAATATAATCAAAGCCACCCTTTTCCAATGAAGTCAGTTGTAAATAAGCACTGTTGCCGAACAAAAAAAAAAAAAAAAAAATAGAACTAACTTTTAGGTTAGCCAAATTCTTCTTCTATGTGCCTTGTCCCTTCAGGACTTAGGTGATCATGGCTCTCCACGTCCCCCTATCCCTTGTGGCTCTTAGTATGTTTGCTCCTGTTACACCTCGCAACCCCCGTTCTCTCATCCACCTGCAAATATGTTATCCGCTGCCTTCCTCTGCCTCTTTTTCCTTCTATCTGTCCAGTCAGTATCAGGTTCTCCAAGCTCTCCTTCCTTATTGCGTGTCCCAGGAACTTCAGTTGTCTCTTCCTGATGCTCAGTATTAATTTCCTTTTTGTTGCCATTTTTCCAACACCTCATCGTTGCTTGCATGCTCAGTCAACGATATCCGCAGCATCCTTCTGTAAAACCATATTTCCGCTGTTTGAAATTTTTTTCCATATCTTCGATGATATTGCCCAGCATTCACTGCCGTATTGAAGAACTGACATCACATAGCAATCCAGCACTCTTTGAAGTGAAATTTTCCTGTGTGTTAGTATTTTACTCAGCTTCTGGAACGCGTCCCTTGCCATGCCAATTCGCCTTCGGATCTCTGTGTCGTACTTTCCATCTCCTGTTAGAACACTAAAAATATTAATATCTGGAGTTTTCCAAGTTTTTACTTAAAAATTAAAATGATGAATGCATAAAAAAAAATTGACATCTTAAAATTGACACCCAAAGTCTATAATCATCGCGAGTCTAGAAAAGGGTAACTAATTTGTAATTTATTGCAGTGATAAAATAATCTTCCTTTTCCATAAAAGACGTTTTAGTTAATATATAGATTCGCATTCATATTTCATTCTTGTTCCCCTGGATTTATTATAAATATAAACGAGTAAACTACTGGTCAGTCAATTTTCAAGAAGAGCTATATTTTTGACGCAGTGAAAGATTTACTAGGATTAAGGTCGGGCGCCTGCTCTTGATGAACTGGAAGTAATTTAATCTCAGTTAGTCGATTATGTTTTCTTGTTTAATAACCTCAAAGCCACATTATTGTTTCACGAACGTTATTATTGCAAAGGTGATGAAAAATTATCCATTTATTGGCTCCCTTCTCAAAATCTGATCAAGACAATCTTTTCCTTTGGACTCCCTTCCTAATGAAGAATCTTTAGCACCCTTTATATATATATATATATATATATATATTCCATTAACACAATAGTGAGTTGGAGGTTAACAGTTTCTGCCTGCATAAGCAACAACTTTTACGATTGATGTAATCTATGTCTACTTAAAAAAATGAAACTATCCCAAGCAAAATTTGCTTTTAAACCTAAGAAAAGATTTTCTCAGCAAATGTTGCCATAAATTTAAATTTAAGTTTAAACTTCCTAATAATAAATCTAAAATTAAAATTTCGTGAAATAATTGTTTCATTTCCCCTTATTAGCCGTAGAATTAAATTATATTAGATAATCATTGGAGTAGATAGACTAAACAATCGCCCGGTTCACACTCCACCCACGTCTATTGTACAGGTGTAGAGGCTCATCCCTTGTTTCCTGTTTAGGATATGGTTTCCGGCTTTTTCTTTTCCAATCTTTTCACTTTTCACTTTTCTTTTTTTTTTCTTTTTCATTTTTTTTCTCAATTGGAGTAGATAGACTAAACTATCGCCCGGTTCACACTCCACCAACGTCTATTGAACAGATGAAGAGGCTCATCCCTTGTTTCCTGTTTAGGATGCGGTTTCCGGCTTTCTCTGTTCCAATCTTTTCACTCTTACGTAGCCCCCTGTGCATCAGTGGCGTTATCGCCTTGCTTGGGGTGATATGATTAAAAAAAAAAATAATAACTTCACTTTCTTAAATCTATATTCCTTCTAGTTCTATCGTTTTAATTTTTAACTTAAGTTATGTTTAACCAGTTTATTTTGGTATTAATATTATTAACTATTGTCTTAAAAAGCCGTAATTTTGTTTCATCTATTTATACTTTGTTTTTATTTTTATTTTTATTTTTAATTTATTTTATTCTTTATTTTATTTTTATTTTTATTTGTAATGTATTTCATTGTATCTCTTTTCGTTACTGTCATCCACGAGGCAGGTCTAACACGTTTCGGGAGCAATTATCTATTTCTATTTTCTTCTTCCTTACCCTTACTTCCGTTTTTTACACACATACACACAAACAAATAAATTCATTTTTTCAGAATGTTTCGGTCTTGTTGATAAGATGAGTGTTTAATTTACGAAATGGACATCCGATTTAAGAAAATTTGAATGTATATATATATATATATATATATATACATAATATTTATCCGGAATTTATAACATGAATATGTTGTAATATCACTATAAAAGTAGCTATTTTGTTTCGACACTACTTGTGTCTTTTCAAGTGATCACCTGATAAGACTTGTTAAGGTACTCGATAAGACACTTGATATGATCTCTTGATAAGATACAAGTAGTGTTGAAACAAAATAACTACTTTTGTAGTGATATTATTACTTTTGTAGTGATATTATAACATATTCATGTTATAATTTCTGAATAAATATTATTAGCTCTACTTTGTATTGAGCACGTTTTTAAGAATAGTGTTTCTTTGGATACGGAATGTTTTTCTATCCATACCTACCCTATATATATATATATATATATATATATATATATATATATATATATATTATAAAATGTTTTAGATTATTAAAATGGGTAATACATATTTCACAGCGTTTTGATGTTATTATCGCGGCTTGTCAGACCCAAATGGTACAACAGTTGCTCCTCAAAATATCCACTCCACCAAAGAAAATTCCTTTTCTTTTATTTAATTTTACATAGACGCTCACATGTCCATATTAGAATAGACATTTGTAACGGTTTATTTACGAAAATTTCTCGCTCATTCAAAAAAGAACCCCAAAGAAAGAGGAAAGCGAGGATAAAGAAAAGATAGACGATAGATTAATTCAAAGAAGAGAAAAAAGTTTGAAAAGAAAAAAAGGAGAAAAAAGTAAAAAGGGAAACAGAAAAAACTGAATGGAAAGCAAGAGGAGAAAAAGAAAGGACAAAGAGATACAATAACAGGAAATACTGTATCACGAGAAATAAATGTTGACACCGTTTCTCATAATAGCGTTTCAAACCACCTAACTGTTCTCTTAGAAAAACATGGAAAAATTTAACTATGAAATTTAATTTCAATTTCAAATATACCGGGATATATTTACGGTACAAAAAAAAAAAACAAAAAACAAATTGTGTATCATAATTTTATTACAATTTGAAAAAATAAACCTATTACTAATTGCAGGGCCGATTGGTAAAAACGTTCGTTTTCTGACCATGATTCGGGTTACAATTTCATCATGATTGATTAATCAGGACGATAAATTCTTGGTGTTATAAACCTGGGGGAGGCATCTCAGCATTCCGCACTTTTAGAAAGCACCTGAAAATTATACTAGGAACTGAAACAAGTTTTGTAAGTGAAATTGCGTCAACGGATATATTTGAGAGTCAACGATGTTCGTGCTAACACAAAACCACAAATCATCGTGACCACGTACTGGCCTTATTCAGACTGTTGATCAAGCCAGATAATTCATCCTCACCCAGAAACTGTAACCAAGCTCTTCTCAGAATAGTAGCAGTACAAACCATAAGTGAAATCTGTGGGTATCGAACAAACAGAAATGTGCCTGAGCAGGTGGCTGCATTAATAATTGGTTACGCGCTCTAGTACACATGTATACTCCAATACAAATGGCTCGAAACCGTCATATATCTATTCAAAAGCATTTTCTGTTGGGGCAATTTTGGGGTCAACATTATGTGATCTAGGGGCACATTAAAAAAACAGTTTACTGAGGTCGATCTTCATAGGCTTCTTGCAGGTAGGTAAGCATAGTAAATAACAATATGTCTCTTCTTTAAAAGTAGATAATGTAATATATTACCTTGAACGGCGGATGTAATTGACAGGTACATCCGGCCGTAGGTAAAGTCAACAAAGTGACA
The DNA here is from genome assembly GCA_037127315.1 of Ascarosepion bandense. Taxonomy (NCBI): domain Eukaryota; kingdom Metazoa; phylum Mollusca; class Cephalopoda; order Sepiida; family Sepiidae; genus Ascarosepion; species Ascarosepion bandense. Next base: position 1,174,597 of record JBBBDQ010001446.1, read on the forward strand.
AGGATGCGGTTTACAGATACATCCAGCCGTAGATAAAATTCAACAAAGAACAAAGATGTGGTTGACGGATATATCCAGCCGTAGATGATGTCAACAAAGTGCAACGGACAAACAAGGATTTTGTGGGTGAATAGGCGTTAGCATATGGGCTGCTTCGGCGTTTTAAGACGATATAAAAGTCTAGAATTAATTCTGAAGATACAGAGATTGGGTAACGACTCCCAACAGCTTCTTCGTGTGCGTGAACTCTCCTCGGCTGCCCTCCCTCCCACTCTACACAAGCGTCACCGCCGAAGAATAAAAGTATGAGTTTATATTTTTATATATACATCTTCCTCGTTGTTTTCAAGCGGTAATATATAACAATAAAAGCCTCCTCCCTTTCGTTTTTTTTTTTTGCGTTTTTTAAATTTTTTTTTTTTTTTTTTGCGTAGAACATGCCAAATTATTTACGACAATAATATAATGGTTCTTTTTCTTTGTTTTGGAAGTGGCTTGAATAAAGTTGCTATTTCTTATTGAGATTCAGTATATGGATAATACTCTACTATATTTATAATAAAAGAATTTCACTAAAAATTTTGAGTTTACGAATTACTATTATATGTTTTTCTGTTCGGGCCAGCATTCTCATATGATATTTCAACATAAAGTTTGGTTAAACCCCATCATGTTTCTTGGTATTTATGAACTGAATCCCCGTGATTTGAAACTGTGGACTGAATAAAGTATCTGGTTTGAACTTCCAAGATGGCTACCCAATACTGTTGTGGAGTAGTTTTCGCACTGAAAGTTATAATCGTGCTATGTCGTTTGTTGATCGACTTAATGCACCCTAGATGTTAAGAACTTGGTAATCTTCCACTGAAAGCTGACTGCTTAGTATTCGGCTAACTGCTGACTAATATCAACTACCTAGTTCTACTGAACTCCAATATAAGTCTAAAGAACTCTCTAGAACTTTTAAAACTCCTATGAACTTTCCAAGACCTTCTGGAGTTAACTTCCTGTTAACGCTTATTAATATAGGAGGGAGAGTTCATTATCTGAGGAATAGGTGTGTTTAACCATAACAGAGGGAGAGTCCATTATCTGGGGAATAGGTGTGTGTCACCATGACAAATACACAGACAAACAACTGCAGAAAACTTGAATGTACAATGGACGAAACATTGAGAGTATGAAAACCAATATCTGCAGATTAGGAGGAATGGTAAAATAAATATTTTGATATAAATTATGTAGAAGACGCATGAGCATTTAAATTAAAGCAATCATTTTATGATTGTAACTAGCAGTATAGCCCGGCGTTGCTTGGGTGTAATGAAAACTTTTATATATATATATTATCGATTTTCTACACTATTGTAAGAACTGCAACCTTGGAACTTCTGAATATCGTTTCTTATGTCTTTGTCTATGAGTGTATCAAATTTGATTAAAATCGGACCACTCCTTCTCTAACCCGATTTTTTCGATTATCGATTTTCGATATTTATTTAGCTAAGAACACTCGCAGACGCTTATCGTACAACTGTGTAAATTTTCAAGAAAATCGGATAAGCCATTTCGGAGTCTATAGGTAACGGACACACACCCACAGACACACACACACATACACACACAAAGTTCCATTTATAAATAAGTTTAGATAAATTTAGATGACATGAACCAGAGTACTGAAAATAAATACCATGCGAAATTTAAAAAAATAACTGAAATTAAAAGTCAATGGTAGAAACAATGTTCTTATACGGGTGAAGCTGTTGGACATTAATAGAATCACAGACCAAATAACGAGATGGTAGATACACTCGATTGTTGAGGGTAACGCTAAGAGTTAGCTAAAAATTAAAGATGCCCAATCGGAATCTGGCCAAAACGGACACAAACTGCGAACGTTGAATGAGGGTTAGTGGACATCGAATGGTCAAATAAACAAGTCGCGTTGTGTGTCAGCTTATAAGACGGGATTCTAATTATGGCGGAAATACCAAGTGTACAAGCAAGAACCTTAATAGATCAACACAAAGATTATATTGGAATTAGAAATAAAGTACTGGGTAGACGGAAGGAAGGGAGAAATACTGGGAAAGGTGTGATAAGAAGTGTTCATTCTGGGGTGAGCATATATATATATATATATGTGTGTGTGTGTGTGTGTGTGTGTGTGTGTGTGTGTATATACAGAGAGAGAGAGAGAGAGAGAGGGAGACACAGATACAAACAGACAGACAGACAGACACATATTGATGCCTTATTCTTATTCTTTGATTATAACAAAAAATTATAGACACAGATTGCAACAGTAAAAGTGGGTAGTAGAACTACGCTTTTTTAAAAAATGTATTTTTGTTTAATTTACGAGATAGATAGATAGATAGATAGATAGATAGATAGATATGAACAGACTGAGATAGATAGATAGATAGATAGATAGATAGATAGATAGATAGATAGATAGATATGAACAGACTGAGATAGATAGATAGATAGATAGATAGATAGATAGATAGATAGATAGATATGAACAGACTGAGATAGATAGATAGATAGATAGATAGATAGATAGATAGATAGATAGATAGATATAAATACATTATTTCTGTTCTTTGATTAAAACAGAAAAATATTGACAGATATTTCAAAAGTGGCGGTGGGTAATTTGATTCTATGCATTTTTAAAAAATATATTTTTGTTTAACTGACGAGAAGGCGCTGAAAAGGTTTTCTCACCGCGACCAATTGGTCAGAATTTAAGGAGTGAGTCAAGTAGGCACCCTGCACGTCATTGTCTCCACGGCATCAAGACACGCATTAGTGTTGTTGAATACCGGAACCAAAGCCACACGTCATCCATCGCAGATCAAGAACAATATTAAAAAAATGTGTGAGCGTGTTTTTGTTATCGATTAACTTTCGTAGCCGAAAACAATGAACAATCAAGATCGATAACATTGGAATTAAATCAGTTTTGTTGAAACGCGTCACTTATGTGTTGCAAATTTAATAACAGTAAGAGGCGCCATTTGTAGACGAATTCAAATGGCAATAATGGCGTGAATAAAAACTGACGCTTAGAACGACGCTTTTGTCTCCGATTTAAAGAGTCACGTGACCATTTTTATTGCCTTACTAGCCGAGCTGGTCGTCTACGCCAGGTAAGCGGTCAAGACACTGACTTTAGTCAGTCAAGATATACCAAACTACTGATTACATCATACACGTGGGCGTGTATAATGATATTATACACGCTAAAAGAGCTGCCTTCTTCTACCGAGCGCCTATAGCCCAGAGGTAGAATCGGCGACTGACGCCAATTCGATCGGGTTTCAATCCTGGGTTTAAAAGCAATCGGAGTCTAACCGTACTGATGAGCTGTGATATATATATATATATATATATATATTAGTCATTCACATACGAGCCTGTATCACAGCTCATCAGTGTGGCTAGACACATCCACTTGCTTCCAGCCGAGATCAGTCGGGGTTCCTACTCCCTTAGCCATGGGCGCATGGAATGTGAGAGGGGAAATTTTAGTGTAATATATATATATATATATATATATATATATATATATATATATTGCGTTTAGCATGAAGCAGGCTGTTGTATCTGGGTATTAACTTCAATGTCCACTTAACTAACCCTGATGTTGAGCACTTTAACCCATAAATATAGCATATCTTAAACTAGATTTTATCACACACACCGGCATACACTCTCTCTCTCCCTCTCTCTCTCTCTCTCTCACACACACACACACACACACACACACATATATATATATATATATATATATATTACGAAAATTAAATTTGTCGCATAGCTGATTAATGCTACCTTAAGTCTCCCGACTCCGTAGTTTCGTAGATGGAGCCTCCAGAAATTACTCTGTCCAATCTTCATTGGATATCAGGAAATATATAAATATATACTGATGTACTGAATATATAATGAATATGCATACACCTTAGTTCCCCTCACAGTCATGTGATTGGCTGGTGTCAGCCATAAATTAAGACTAAAGCCAGGACGCATAGAGGCCTACGTCCATAGGTCTACTGCTAGAGGTCTACAGATCTACGCCTAGAGGTTTATTGGTATACGTCTGTTGACTACGCCTACGTCTCAGGACACTGCATACGACGAGTACCGTCCATTACGCCTAGGTAGTAAATTGACCTACCAGGTTGCATTTGCCTAAACAGCTTAACTACCACGAATGATATATATATATATATATATATATATATATATATCCTCTTCCGGCACAAATCAGTTGGCGACGAAGAGTTCGAAACGAGTTCACTAGAAAAAAAAAATAGTCGACAATACTTACTAACGAAGAAGGTTAGAAAGACTCGTTAACACTTACAGAATGTTTTTACTCATTTTTTTGTTTGAACATTTTCTAACGAGGAACGTTAAAAAAAAACTTTGGCAATGCTTACAGAAAGTACAAAAAAATGCCGCCCGTCTTGTTTGAACTTGAAGATTTGTTGTATATAATAATTGGACACGTTGGCATAACGGAACAAATTGCTGATGTAATTAAGTGGTCAGAAACCACTTTATAGCAACAATAACAACAACAACTTATTCAGCAACAATTCCAACAACAACAACAACAACAACAACCACGATTTATGCTGCAACAAAAAACGTTTGAAAAGTTATTCAAACAACAGGCAAATGACAATAAATTACTTTTGGAAGACGTATTATCAAAGAGAACAAAAGAACCGGATTCTAGATCTTTTTTCTGCGGAAGAAATTGCAAATTCACTATCTGAATTTAAATCCGACCCCGACAGTGGTTCAACGTTTCCGGCGTATTTTCGTAGATTTTAAACAATATTTACGAAACGATGTGAACAATGGTCTGATGAAGAAAAAATCACGCTATTGTTTCAGAAATTGGGAACTGAAGAAAATACGAAATACACGAATTTAATCCCTCCACAGAAACCACAAGAAATTACGTTCAGCGAAATAGTGGAAATTTTGTTAGAAATTTCCGAGAAAAGTGATAGTCTATTCCACATACCTTATAAATGTCTAAATATCGTAAACAGAAAGGATGATGATTTTGTTACAAATGCAGGTATGGTTAATGCACAGTGTGAGGCATATAAATTAAAGGAATTGTCAAGCGACATGTTCAAGTGTCTAATTTTTCTTCAAGGGCTAATGATGCCGAAAGACAAAGAAATTAGATCAAGAATCCTCACTATAATGGAACAGGATCCAAAGATTACACTACAAAAAGTAATGGAAGAATGTCAGCGACTTATAAATATAAAAATAGATGATACCCGGATTGAGGAGACGAGAATTTCGCGAGTACAAACTGTAAAACAACAGAACTGAATACAGAATAAAGAAAGAAAGATTATATGCAGTTCGTGTGGAGGACAGCATATAAAGAAAAATTATTTCTTTAGGGATAAAAATGTTTTAATTGTGGGCAAGTAGGCCATAGAAGTTCACATTGTCGGGCAAAACAGAAAACTAAAATCAAAGTCGAAAACAAAGATGAACGTACTTTGGTAGAAAATCGAAATTGAGGAGGGTAAAAGAAAATACCTTAATGTAAAAATAAATAGACAGACTGTAAAATTATTACTCGATTCAGGAAGTGATATCTCGGTAATAAACTAGAAAACATGGAAAAAATTCGTTATCCACCGTTGACTAACACAGGCAAAATTACTAGAGGAGTGTCAGGAAAAGACTTAAGTTTAAAGGTGAATTAAAATGTAACGTATCGTTCATGGGAAAAATTCACAAATCGAAAGTATGTGTGTTCCCTGGTTCAGAAAACTTAGACTGGATCGTATTGTTCAACTTATTGAAATGACTAGTAAATGCTTTCTGTAACAAAGTTAACGTCAAAGAGAACGATAAGACGAATAAAACAGAAAGATTTATTTTGGATTTGAAAAACGAATTCCCTCGCATCTTTTCAGAAGGACATGGTCTGTGCACAAAAAACAAAAGTCAACTTCGAATTGAAAGAAAATGGGAAACCAATTTTTAGACCAAAGAGAAAAGAACCATTTTCAGCACTAGACACGATAAATGACGAAGTTGGAAAAATTGGTGTAATTTACAAAGATTACTCAGATTGTACGTCTTCGACTGTATATATAAAAAAGAAAAACCGAAAAATCAGAGTGTGTGCTGATTTTTCGACAGATTTGAATGACTTTGAAAGACCATGCGTACCCTCTACCGTCTCCTGAGAATATATTCACTAAATTAAACGGAGGTAGAGTGTTTTCAAAGTTGGACTTGTCGGAGGCTTACCTTCAGTGAAGTACCTGACAGTAAACACGTATAAAGGGATGTTTAAACCAAATCGACCTCCATTTGGATGGAAGGTAGCCCCAATCCTATTCCAGCAATTAATGGGCACAATTTTGGTTGGTATGGAGTATACAATCGCATATTTAGATGATATTTTGATTAAAAGTGAAAACGAGGCCGAACACAAAACGAATATTAGAGTATTGTTTCAGAGAATTTAGGAATACGGGTTCAAGCTGAGTGCTGAAAAAATGTGAGTTCTTAAAGAAGATAAAATATTTAGGACAGATCATTGACAGTAAAGGAAGAAAACCGGATCCAGAAAGGGCTGAGGATATAAAAAAATATGCCAACATCTGATAATGTGGCTAAACTTGTGGCGTTCTTGCAATTAGTAATTTACTATAGTATTTGTATCCCTAAAGTGTATGATACGAGAGCTCCTTTAAATGAATTGCTGAAAAAGGGCGAAAAGGGGATAAGGTCAAAGTAATGCGAACAGGTTTTTTAAAAAATAAAAAGCTGTCTATTAGCAGACCTATCGTTAGTGCATTTTAACCCGAAGGGAAAAATTATTGTAGCTGCAGACACCAGTTCTGAGGGACTAGGTGCTGCATTGCGTCCTGAATTCGAGGACGGATCCAAGAAGCCAATAGCACATGCCTCGAGAACGTTACTGCCCTTTGAATGAAGTTATAATTAAATTGAAAAAGAGAGTTTAGCAATAATCTATGGTGTGAAAAAAATTTCACAGATTTCTATGCGGAAGAGAGTTTATTCTGCAAACAGATCACAAACCGCTGTTATCAATATTTGGAAAAAAAGGTATACCAACTCACACAGCAATTCGACTACAGCGTTCGAACCTGCGACCCCTATCCACATAGGAGAATCTACCATTTGATCTGGTACCGTCTTAGACCTCTCGACCACGAATGACCTCCAGTCTAACCGAATGATACACAAATTTATCGCAAATAATCAGGCCAGTAGATATAAATATATAATACAATTTAATTAAAAACAGAATATCTACTTAAATACGAGTATCGAACAAAAATAATGTTCAAGCAAATCATTTCATATATATATGTAAATATACGAGTAAATAAGGACCGAAGAAAAATTTACAACGTCCAAAATATTAATTAAAAACAGTGTTCGATATATAATATAGAGCTGTGAATATTTATTATAAATTATAGTTTTGAACATGTACAAATTTTTTTTTATCCATTACAAAGTGTACATTTTGTTTCAACATTGAAATTAGAATGTCTCATCAGGTGGTGTGGAAAGGAATATATATATATATATATACAAAAACCTAGAGTGAGCCAAAACCTACCGCGCCTGACGATCCGTAGTGTGAAACGGCGGTAGGTTTTGGCTCACTCTAGATTTTTGTGTGTTTTTGCTCTACTATTGTATCTTTTCTTTCGTACTTTGTATTGAGCACTTTTTCTTGTGTTTGGTTCCGTTTGGGGTTTTTTCTTTACTGCGGAGTATTGAATGTTTTGTTCTTGTTCCGTGGGTTTCTTTTTTTTCTCCCCATTTATCCGACGTCTTAGTACACCGGATTGTAACGGATTTAGGTTCTGTTTGTTAATGGTTTTTTCGGAGGTTTATTTTAGTATAAATTTACGGCCGGCATACTTACAGAGTCTATGTAGTTATTATATATATATATATATATATATATATATATATATTATGCGCGTGTGTTGGTGGTGTAGTCGTTTTTCATGTATTCATTCATCTATTCAATTCCGTAAGTTGTTTTTTTTTAATCCGAAATATTTCACTAATATCATTAATTTCTTTTTTCTAGTTATTTACATATTCTCCCTTCCAATATCTATTTTAGCACTTTATCTATTTTTTTTTCTTTTTTTTTTTTTTAGCTTGGACGATCAACATATTCGGTTCGATTTTTGATTTCGTTAATAGGCACATTCCTTCATTTTCTGATCTCTATGTAATGGTATCTTCCACATCGTGTTAACTTATGTATTTATTTCAGTATATTTAAATAGTTTTTTTTATTTGTTCCTTTAGCTACACATTCGTTTTTTTTTTTTGTTGTTGTAGACGACTTTGTTCAAGAAATTTTTTTCCTCTTCTTTTGTGCAACCAAAAACAAAACATCTTGCATTCTAACAACGTAGCAAGCAGAGATTAGGACATAGACTGGGGCCTGATCAACCTTGGCTGGGTCAACCTGGGAAGAAGGTATGATGTTTGTAAAGGACCGAAACCGGGGTAACATCACTGATTACGTGTCCTAACCGCATCAAAATTATGTATATTTCAAGAACAAATATATATATATATATATATATATATATATATATATATATATATATATATTATGTGTGTGTGTTCGGGGTATAGTTGTAAAAGTCAGTATTTTTGTAGAAACCTTTATCTAAAATAAGCATCAGTGTGCCTTCAGATAATGTTTTAGGATCAATATATATCTTAAGTCACTTAAGTGTCATATGTAATACACGCTTTCGATCCATGACTGACTAGGTAGACTTGCCAGCAGTAGATTGCCATTTATTTCTGCGGTAGACTGGTTGCCAACCAAGGCTTTAGAAGCCACTTTGTCCTGCTATTCTACCAATAGCTGGAGGGAGAAGATTTTCCCTCAGTAGGTTGCCATTACTTTCTGCGGTTGAGTGGTTGCCAACGAAGCCTATAGAACCCAATCTGTCTAATCAACCCAAGCTGGAGTGAGAAGAGCTGGATTAACACCTTGTCCAGTTTATTTGTGTGTAAGTGCATGAAACGAATTCGACTGGAATTCGAACTCAGCTCTCCAATTTCTCATTCTGAGCCAATAGTCATTGCACCACCCACGCACAGCTGAATTTGAATTTCAGTTGAAATCTTTTGCCTCTCCCGTTAATAATAAAATTCATCATTTTAGTCTTACACCAAAGTGTTCCAAATGGTAATTGTTACTATAAAGGATAATTTTATATGACAGAAAAATATTAACTAATTACAAGGTAACCAAAAAGTTATACCCGTTTTTAAAGGAAAAAAGAAAACGCTTCACAGTATGTGTAACTTATATTTAGTCTTCGAAGTAATCGCCATCGGCATCCAGCACCTTCTGCCAACCTGTCTATAGCTGTTCAATGCCCTTGCGGTAGAACTCGGGGTGTTTTCACGCAAAGAAGTCCGTGAGGGCTTTGCGCATGTCTGCTTCATTGGTGAAGGATTTTCCCACGAAGATGATTATCCAGAGAGTGGAAGAGATGGTAATCGGATGGCACAAGGTCAGGTGAATAAGGTGGATGGCACAAAGTCTACCACCCAAGTTGCTGTACGGTATCTTTAACCACTCGCGCGACATTCGGCTTGGCGTTGTCATGGAGGAAAAGCACACCATTGCGATTCACCAGTGCGGGCTCTTTCTGGTGCAATGCTATTCCACACGTTTCAGTTGCTGTGAGTATAGGTCTCCAGTGAACGTTTAGCCCGTTGGTAGGAGTTCATAATGACGACCTGTCCACCAGACACAAAGCATAATCTTAGGCGGTTTTGCGGTGTGAGGGACAGCATCCTGAGGAGACAACCAATGTCTGGAACGTTTGGGAGTTCCGTACAGAACCCACTTTTCATCACTGGTAAGCACTCGATTGAATAAGAATGCGGTACGGTGGCGAGAAAGCAGCAATACGCAGGATGCCGCTCGCTGTTCCTTGCGGACCTCCAACAGCGTTTGCGGAACTTACTTGCTCAGTTTGTACGTCTTACCTAGTCGGTGAAGTCGTACAGCAAACAGCCTTGAACGAGATCTCTAGACACTTCCATCCTTCTCACAGCTGTCCGGCTTATAACTGATGACCGGGCACGGTGAGCGTGATTTTTATAACGTCTGATGTTCCTACTTCCGGCTGTCCGAATTTGAAAACAATTGCTACACGCATTTCGTATATATTTCAACTTCATTCAATGACTAATCAAAAAACGGACAGAACTTTTTGGGTTACCTTGTATATTTTAATATTATGTTATCGGGTTGATAATATTCTGTAAAAATGTTCACTTTTGTAGATAAATATTTTAGATTTAAAGTGAGTGACACTTAAGTGTTGGAACAGTTATTTTTAATACTTCAAACGTTATTGTAGTGGATACACAAATACTTTTTTTTTCAGCTGGATGTACGTTGTGGTGCGGTGGATTTTGGCTTGGAACGAGAACTCAGAGAACCGAGTTCGAATTCCAGTTGAGTTCGTTGCATTCACTCACGCGCAAATACTCTTGGAAAGATATTAATCCATCTCTTCCCTCTAGCTATGGGTTATATAACAGAGCAGATTGAGTTTTAAAATATTGTGCCCCAGTATTTTAAGACATGATCGTGCAATTTTTTTAAATAGTGGATATAAATGTTCTCATAATAAATATGTAAAAGAAACTATCAACCCGACTCAAAAAATAAATTAGAAATAGAAAAAATATTTGGTACACACCCACTTTCAACCAAATTGTTAGATGTAAATTAAGTCAAAAATTTCTCGCTTTCATTGAGAAATATTTTCCGAACAGTAACCTATTAAGCAAGATATTCAATAAAAATATACTAAAATTAAGTTATAATTGTGCTGATAATCTAGAAAAAAAATTATAAAAAAGCATATTATTTAAAAGAATTTAAAACCTAAATGAAAATAAAAATAATCCCACAACTGAAATCAATAATTTAATCAATAAAATACGTAATTATAAAAAACTCTATAAAGTTTTCATTGAAAAATAAATGCCTAACGGAGTCTATTGTTTATCAGTGTACCATTTCTACTGAAAACCCTGGTAATAAAAAATGTTTGTGGGAAATACTAAAAACTCGTTTAAGCGAAGATTTTATCAGCATATTTTTTCCTTTAATAATAAGAACTGTAATCGAACATCCCTATCAAAATTTGTTTGGTACTTAAAGGAAACCAATAAAAGTCCCACAATAAAATGGAAAAAAAAACTAGAACATGTAAATCTTTAAATGACCCATGTCCTTTGTTTTCATATGAACAATTATAAATTATCAAATTTCTTAAAAGGAAGGATCTTTTAAATAAACGTAATGAAATTACTATCATATGTAAACATTACAAAATGTTAACCTTATAATATAGTTAATAATTCTTCATATAATCCTTTTGATAAACTTACATATATCCTTTAGTTTATTTTGTATTATGATATAAATAATATTTAATTTTAGGATTCACGAATTGATAAAGAAACTATGACGAATTATAAAGAAATGTCCTCTAAACTATATATATATATATATATATATATATATATATATATATATATATATATATATATATATATAAATATTTTAATCATACCTGAAGACCCTTTGAGACAGATCTAGAAGAAAGTTTTATTTTTTTGTTTTTTTAAGAAAACAGAGAGCATTGATACATATAACTCTGAGAGTATTTCCTCGTATCTAAAATGTATGCATCTTGCCGGAAGTAAGCTGTCTAGCCGTAAATATAACAGTTTTCCTTAGTCATGTAAGAAAACCCCATGTCCTTTAATATCTAACGTATATTTTAAATTTCCAAATTCGACCTTCATTCTGATTAGTTAAATTAAATACACCCATATGAACTAAATTTTCTGTCTCCCGCTCCATATTAACTGTTTAATAAGCAAACGTATTGTTTTCTATTTTCAAATTAAATTATTTTCACCAAAGTTATTGAATATTACCTGATGACGAGACAAAAAAAAACTTTAAATTTTGAAACATAGAAATGACCGTTTTAAGATAATTTTTCCGTTTGTCGTAATCATATTGTCCTTTAACAGATATGTTCTATTGGAAACTTTTGCACATATATACGAATGTATGTATAAACAGACTGAAATAGATTGATATATAATAAGATGTCGGTAATTAGCAACAATCACAATCATTTAATAAACTTCAAGTAATTGCGGGAACATTTTAAGTTACAATTTATTTACATTTTTTTTCAACAACGTTTTTGTCTGTAAACGCGTGTGTAAGTTTATTATTAAATAAAATAAAAACAAAACAAATTTAATTATATTACGCTCTGCGACCTACGTTGTATTGAAAAAAAAAAGAAGTAAATGCTGGAGAACTCTGAAATCTAAACCTATTTGTTCTTTTCATCTGAATATACACTAAAATTAAATTATAATTGTGCTGATAATCTAGAAAAAATTATAAAAGATATAAAAAATATTTGAAAAAAAATTTAAACCTAAATGAAAATAAGAATAATCCCCAAACCGAAATCAATAGTTTAATCAATGAAATATGTAATTGTAGAAATTCTATAGAGTGTTCATTGGAAAATAAATTCCTTACGGGGTCTATTGTTTATCAATGTACTATAGACATCGGCAGACAGTCCAGTTTCGCAGTTTATCAGTACGGTTAGATATCCGATTGCTTCTAGCCAGGATTGAAACCCGACCGAATCAGTCGGTAGTTCTATCTCTGAGATATGGGCAATCGATGGTGGAAGACGGACTTTAGCGTGTTATGTACGATGTAAACACACGCCAATAGCTGAGAGTGTTCAAATTCATTACTGAGTGAACGATTCGTAAATGCGTGAGTAACTACTGTTTGTAAAGTTTACCATTTCTCCATAGTGCTCAATCGGCGTGCGAGAGCGTAAATAGTCATCGGCAGACGGTCCTATTTCGCAGCTCATCAGTACGGTTAGATATCCGATTGCTTCTAGCCATAATTGAAACCCAACCGAAGCTATGGCCGCTCAGTAGAGAAAGGTGGACTTTAGCGTGTTATATACGTTGTAAACACATACACACAGACACACACACACACACACACACACACACACACACACACATATATATATATAGTGTATCGAGGCAGCAAATAATTTTCTAAACATGTACTGTTAAATATAAGAAACAATGAATGTCTATTATGTTTAATCATGAGCCGTTCCAAAAGTCGTATTTTGGCTTTAATTTCAGTTAAAAATAAAGACAAAAATTCTCCAACATTTGGATAATTTTTTATTAATTTGATTCTAAGCTTTCGGCGCACACGAGCCATCTTCAGAGCGGTTATTAAGACGGTAACACAATAACATCCACCATCACCAACAATATTATTTTGTGTTGACATAAAACTCGGCTAGGCAATGCCAATAGTTACCAAAAATAACAAACGCAATTCACAAATTTGCAATGCGGTTCTATGACCTTAAACTGCGAGAAATGACAACAGAACCATGTATTCAAATGCAATGTAATGTGTTTTGGCCAAATTTAAAAGTGATTTTATTAAGTGTGGGATGCTTGGATTTAATGTAGATGGTCTCCAATATCTGAAGGTTCTTTTCACTGTGTGCATGAGTGAGGATTATTGTATTGTTGACTAAAATGTGTCTGATACTACCTACATGTTGATATTTTTCTGATAAATTTATATTTAACAGTATATGTTTAGAAAAAAATATATATATATTATAAATTTTTGATGTTTTGGTTTAAGTGCGGAATGAAGGGACACGCTGGGCAATGTTTCGCTAATTCGTATTCTATCCGGTTGTTTTCATTGGTTGGTTCGATCTCACGTGCTTATATTTTGTGACGTTAGTGTGTCTCTAAATTCTCATGGACGCTCTTTTCTGTCTTTCTCGTAGCATCTCTGTGTGTTTCTAATTCCTAAAGATGTTAATGAAGAATAGAGATGGGGATACTCGTCAGAATTATTTCAGCGATATGACCAGCAGTTCAACTCATAACATTAGAAAAATACCGAAAAAGAACAAAAATAAAATAATAAATAAAATGTAGCCATAAAAACAAAGACCAAGAGACGAAACTTGACAATTCAAAAACAGAGAAAATTCAGTTTCAAAGCGTGATTTCAGAACGAAGTCAAATTTTAAAAATTCAAAATTAATACAAATCTAAAAAATTTCAAAATAATACAAATTCTAAACCTTGAATTCGTGTTTGAAAATACACTCGTTGTTTCTAAAGTACCTAAACAGGAACAATATTAAGAAAGGGTTAGAGGGGGTGAATTCTTGGTTGTCGGTAGCATTTATTTACTTTCTGGCAAGTGGGTTGGAAAGGGGCTTGCGGATCATAAACGGATTTCGTTACATGGCAAATCTGTTTAGCCTCAACCAGTCAGTGCTGAGACGAAATCATGCCGACAATCTCAATTCGATTAGGCCGGCCATTTTTAGCTAATTCCTCGAAGGTGGCCCGTCGTAAAATAGATTTTTGGATATGTGTCTGTAGATAAGCGCGCACCCCCGACACACAAGTACCGCCCACACACATATCGGCAAAGTTTTGAGTATTCCTGTAAGGTATTTGTAAGCGTGTTTGTGCACAGTGATTATATAGATAGCTTAACTTAGTCAGGCATAAGACCGGATTAATGTAGCAGTTACTGAGAACTGAACTTACTTCACCAATTTGCAAAACGTGATGTGGTGCAGTGGAGATCGGCTTGGAACGAGAAATCGGGGAGTCGATTTCGAATTCCACTTGATATTCCTTGCATTTACTTACGCGCAAATACCCTTGGGAAGAGTATTAATCCGTCTCTTTCCCCAAGTTATGGGTTAAATAACAGAACAGATTGGGTTCTATAGCCTTGGCTGGCAATCAGTCTACCGCAGAAAGCAATGGCAACCTACTGCGGGATAATTTTCTGCCCAGTCAGTCATGTCTCTAATGAGGCATGATCGCCCAAAGCGTGTATCACGAATAGCACTTGACTGTTAAGCATCACTTTCCGGAAGGCTCTGTTCAAGAGGATTATTTAATCAATTTTCTCCAGGCAAGGTGATAATGCCACTAAGACGCAAGGGGGTTACTGGGATTGGAATAGAATGAAAAGACTTTACACGGAACCAGAAGCTTAATCCTAAACAGGGAATATGGAATAAACTACTACTCCTGTTCAGAACACCGGGTATGAGTGTGAACAGGCTTAATTTATTTTTATTTGGAACAGCTCCACGGTCAAAGATCCCAATAAAGAACACCAAAACTCATTAGTTTAATAAAATGATGTGTAAAATGATGTGATGATCTAAATCTTCTGTCTTTCCCTCATCTATATAAATTCTTTAATAAGCAAACGTATTGTTTTCTATTTTCAAATGTAAATCTTCTTCAACAAACTTACTGAACATTGCCTGATGATGAAATAAAAA
Organism: Ascarosepion bandense; assembly: GCA_037127315.1. Classification (NCBI taxonomy): domain Eukaryota; kingdom Metazoa; phylum Mollusca; class Cephalopoda; order Sepiida; family Sepiidae; genus Ascarosepion; species Ascarosepion bandense. The sequence goes on from JBBBDQ010001446.1 coordinate 1,190,136, forward strand.
CTTTAAATTTTGAAACACAAATTTTCGAGTCGCAATGTAAATTAAATTAGTTTAAAATAATAATTAAAAAAACAAATTTAATTATATTGCACTCTACGACCTACGATGTAGTGAGCACTTTTTAAAAAGTAGTTGTTGGAAAACTCTGGTTTCTAAACCTATTAGTACTTTTCATTTGAATATACACTAAAATGAAATTATAATTGTGCTGATAATCTAGAAAAATTATTTAAAAAAATAATATTTTTTAAAAATAATCTAGAAAAAATTATAAAAAAACATAATATATTTTTTAAAATTTAAACCTAAATTAAAATAAGAATAATCACAAAACTGGAAATCAACAAATAAAGCAATGAAATATGTAATTGTAGAAATTCTTGGTTTGCTAATCATGTTGCTGTGATAGGCACCCGTAATAATAAAATAATCATGCTGCTGTGATAGGCACCCGTAATAATAAATTAATCATGTTGCTGTGATAGGCACCCGTAATAATAAAATAATCATGTTGCTGTGATAGGCACCCGTAATAATAAATTAATCATGTTGCTGTGATAGGCACTCGTAATAATAAAATAATCATGTTGCTGTGATAGGCACCCGTAATAATAAATTAATCATGTTGCTGTGATAGGCACTCGTAATAATAAATTAATCATGTTGCTGTGATAGGCACTCGTAATAATAAAATAATCATGTTGCTGTGATAGGCACCCGTAATAATAAAATAATCATGTTGCTGTGATAGGCACTCGTAATAATAAATTAATCATGTTGCTGTGATAGGCACCCGTAATAATAAAACCCTGCTAAAATGATCATAGGTTTTGATGTTAGAAAATATGAACGGTGTCATTTGAACGAACTACCTTCCATATCGGTTTGACAAAACTTGCACAAACTAGACAAAGAGACTGAAGAACGTCAACCTCGTTTCTAGAATATTTCGCAAGCATATATAAAATAAGAAAAATGAAAGCAAAGACACCAAAATAAAAAGTCTATAAAGCCATAATGCTGCTCACTTTCATCTACGGTACCGAATCTTTGGTCATATACCTGATCTGCCAAATGCAACATTCTGAAACAAAAATGAAGAATTAATCTTTAAAATAATAAAAAACAAACAGCAGTTTTCCGACCACATGTATTTACGCGTGCCCCTCGATTGGCATTTACGTCTTACCCTTTTACCGCCAAATTATTTAAATCTAATCACCTCTTCTACTCCTACAGTTTCTTTTTCCGCCTATCTCGTTTGTGGATCTCCCTACCATTTGCTTGCTTCCTTGAACATCAATCGCCATCGTCTATCTACTCGATTCCCATCCCTCTCATATCTTTTCTTCAGCAATACTCATCTCTTGACCCTAGTTCTTTCCAGACTGTCCTGTAGATCCTTTCCTTTCTCTCCACCTTTGCAACTGTCACCACACCTGTATTCCCATCCTTCTCTTGCTCCTTTCTAACTGGTTCGTCCTTCTCCTCACTCTCCTCTAATCCTTTTACTATTATGTAGCCCCCTGCACATCAGTGGCGTTACCGCCTTGCTCGGGGTGATGTGATTAAATAAAAATTCCCTATACTTTTATTTTTTTAATTTTTTTTTCAACCCTGTAGTCTCCTGCGCGCCAGTGGCGGTCCTTCCTTGCTTAGGTTGAAATGATTATAAAAATGTAGTAAAAACAACAAAGTTTCATAATGGAAAAGCAACTTCAACGAAAGACAAAGAAACCAGGAAAGTCAAAACCTTCATTTATATATCTGCTTACATTAGAACGCTCAAGTTGAATACACCGTTAATTGGATATAAATAGATCAAATATATATATATATATATATATATATATATATATATATATATATGTGTGTGTGTGTGTGTGTGTGTGTGTGTGTGTGTGTGTGTGTGTGTGTGTGTGAAAAGTGTATGTATATAATTATAAATATCATAATATAAATATGCAATTTGTTATATATTATATATATTATATTGTTTACATATTATATATGCGTCGTACTTATTTAAAAGCGCTCAATATCAGTGATAGAGCAGACATATTCATATAGATAGGTGTGAGTTTGTAACCCTGGGTTTCACGCTTTTGCGATCGTCAGACAAACTGATTAATTTAAAAAAAAATTTTTTTTAAATTAATCAGTTTGTCTGACGATCGTAAAAGCGTGAAACCCAGGGTTACAAACTCACACCTATATATATATATATATATATATATATATATATATATATATTACGCCTCCAAAGAGATGTATCAAACATTGAGAATAGAACTGACAGTTGTAGATGTGTTGTTCGCATGTGAGATGGGGTGTCCATAACTCTTTATTTTGAATAAGTTCCACTCGAACAGTTTCATGCCACTGCTTTATAGAACAGACTCCCAAGACGATGTTCTCCCGAACACTATAACCTTAAACTACTCAAGTCTAGTGTTAGCTCTTATCTTCTTCTAACCGTATAAACTACCCCTTAACTGAACCATCTACCTCAAGTAGAACCCGGGCCTTGTACACAGTGAATGTTACTGTAAATCAAAATTCAGGCTACCAGTCATAGAATGCAACAACTTATAGTAAAAAATGTAACAAGAAAGAGAAGAATTTAGTTAGATTTAATAATTGTTGTGGAGTAGTCTTCGCACTGAAGGTAATAATCGTGCTATGTCGGTTGCTAATTGACTTAACGCACCCAAAATGTTAGAAACTTGGTAATCTTCCACTGAAAGCTGCCTCCTCAGTATTTGGCAAACTGCCGACTAATATCAACTGCCTTAGTCCAACTATGTCCAAACTGGAACGAACTAATAGTTCTACTGAACTCCAAAAGAACTCTAAAGAACTCTACAGAACTTCTAAGAACTCCTATGAACTTCCCAAGAACTTCTCTTGTTAACTTCCTGTTAACTCTTATTAATATAAGAGGAAAAGTCCATTATCTGAGGAATAGGAGGGAGAGACCATTATCTGAGGAATAGGAGGGAGAGTCCATTATCTGAGGAATACGTGTGTTTCACCATAACAATAATGAAAATATTTCAAGTAAAAATTCAGATAATTTATATATATTTTCAGTCAATTAAGTACCATACGTGATATACGCTTGGGCGATCATGTCTCGAAAGAGAAATGACTGACTGGGCAGAAGATTATCCCGCAGTAGGTTGCTATTTCTTTCTGCGGTAGACTGGTTGCTAGCCAAGGCTATAAAACCCAATCTGTCGTGTTATTTAACCCATAACTGGAGGGAAGAGACGGATTAATACCTTTCCTAAGGGTAGTTATGCGTAAGTGAATGCAAAGAATTCAAGTGGAATTTATATTGTATCTTGTTTAAATTTACTTAAATTTTCATTAATATTTTGATTAATATTTAAACCTATGTGACATAACATTATGAGTACATGTCTAACAATATAATTTTCCTCGATGTAACAGAAAAAAACAAAAAAACAAAAACAAAAAACAAAACAGTTTTTACTCCCTCATGTAGATTAAACATTTTCTCTAGGATGACTAAGATCAAAACATTAATCTGAAAACTTGAATCATTCTAATAACCTTTTCGGATCGAGGCTTTCATGTAGATGTCACTCATGGCATCAAAACCGTTCAGAAATATCAAAACTGTCAGTTGTAAACAACTGCTTTCTCAAATCAATATTTAAAAAATGACTTTAAGTGAATGAAACCTGTCTACAGCTCTTAGCGAAGATCATTCCTCTTGAAACCTTGTGGACTGGCACCATAAAATAACAAAGAGCTTCTTTTAATCGCTTTTCCCTAAGCAAGGCATGACTGGTGCGCAAGAGGCTACATAAGTAGGAAGCGAGTAGAAAGAGGATCAGGTCACAACGGGTGTCAGAGACGGGTAAGAGAAGGATGGAAATACTAGTGTGAAGAGAGTTATGTGAGAGTAAAATGAACAGGGAGAAAAACAAAATACAGGAGTGTCGGGGGATTGATAAAAAAGGATGGGAGTCAAGGAGATAATAAATGGGAATTGACGTTGCATTTAAATTTTTGGAGAATGTAGCTATTAGGGAAGCAAGTATACGGAAGGGAGTTCCACAAACGGGAAGTGCGAGGAACAAAAGTGTTATAGTAAAAGAGACGGTTACATTTCACTATTTTGACAGTAAAAGGGTGAGACCTTGTTGCCATTTTAGAACTGTATCAAATAACAAAAAACCACATAACATTAACCACTAAAATGGGAAGCATCTGTAACATGAAAATAAAATAAATGACATAATTAAGATGTTGACATTCCACACTACTTTAAATAAAAGGATAGAAAGAAAACCCTCATCAATACTGGAGAGAGCAATAATAGCCACTGGACTTGAGAAACCTATTTTCCTGAAAAATTATTTTAAGAGAAAGATTTTTTAAATTTAAACCGAAAGAGAAAATAATGACATAATCAAGATGTTGACATTCCACACTACTTCAAATAAAAGGATAGAAAGGAAACCCTCATCAATACTGGAGAGAGCAAGAACAGCTACTGGACTTGAGAAACCTATTTTTCTGAAAAATTATTTTAAGAGAAAGATTTTTAAAATTTAAACCGAAAGAGAAAATAATGACATAATCAAGATGTTGACATTCCACACTACTTCAAATAAAAGGATAGAAAGGAAACCCTCATCAATACTGGAAAGAGCAATAATAGCCACTGGACTTGAGAAACCTATTTTCCTGAAAAATTATTTTAAGAGAAAGATTTTTAAAATTTAAACCGAAAGAGAAAATAATGACATAATCAAGATGTTGACATTCCACACTACTTCAAATAAAAGGTTAGGAAGGAAATCTCTATCAATACTGGAGAGAGCAAGAACAGCTACTGAACTTGAGAAACATATTTTCCTGAAAAATTATTTTAAGAGAAAGATTTTTTAAATTTCAACTGAAAAAGAAAATGATGACATAATCAAGATGTTGACATTCCACACTACTTCAAATAAAAGGTTAGGAAGGAAATCTCTATCAATACTGGAAAGAGCGATAGCAGCTACCGGAGTTGAGAAACGTATTTTTCTAAAAAAATATTTTAAGATAAAAAATTTTATATCCAATCAACGGCAGTAAAAACTACTTTTGGTCAATGAATACCATTTTTTTCTTTATAATGAAATGTTTAATATCCCCATTACCGTTAGTATATAACTGCTGCAGTTTATATTAACGTGATGAAAATCTTTCAGAGCGAAATTATTGTTGCACCATATTCCATAAGTACTCAATAGGAATTAAGTCTGGGGAGTTTGTAGATTAAGGTAACCCAGTGAGGTCTCTTTTGTTCTCTTAAGTATTCAGGGTGAATTTTCTTGTTAAGTAAGAAGTTTGGAAGTGTGTTCTGTCGTTGGTCCACATTTTGACCGAATCGGTTGTGTCATCACGTTAGTTTCAACATCTGTTTACTCAAATCGGACGAACTCGACCTGATACTGAAAATCAAATCAGTCGTTTTTCCATCAGAAGAAATTTTTTTTTCTTAGTGTTAAATGGCCCAACAAATACGATTTGCACTGGCTACTTTTATTCTCTCTGAAAAGGAAATATTGCCGAAGTGGATATCGAACGAGAAATCGGAGAGCCGAGTTCGAATTCCAGTTGAATCCATTGTATTTACTTACGTGCAAATACCCTTAGGAAAGGTATTTATCCATCTCTTATCCCTTCAGCTATGCATATATATATATATATATATATATATATATATATATAATCATTTCACCACAGCAAAGAATGACTGCTACTGGTGCGCATATATATATAATCATTTCATAACAAGCAAAGCAGGAATGATACTGATATCTATCTATCTATCTATCTATCTATCTATCTATCTATCTATCTATCTATATATATATATATATATATATATATATTTATAGTTATGTATCAGTTGAATACATAACTATATAATTATATTAAGCTCTGTAATACGCATTATATTGAGCAATGTTTATAATAAAATAAATGCCACAGCACTCAAAAAAAACCCCTCTTCACCTGGAATTATATATATATATATATATATATATATATATAAAGATGCAATTGTAATATATTTCTGTGACCGACAGAAATATGATTCACATCAAAAGCAGAACCGACAGAAGTGTGGTCGACATCGAAGCCAGAAAATATAAACAAGACCAAGAAAAGTGTGATTACATCAAAGGCAGCTGGCTTCAAAGGTCCGCAAAAATGATTGACAGATAGGCAAATCTGTCACAGATGACACACTTAAACGAAAACCGGAGTAGGGAAAAATGTGTGGAAATTGCAGCTTATATAAGTTCGGAATTTTTCGTGCCGAGATGGAAAGATCGAGAGAACGCAGAAAGAATGAAAAGAAAAGAGAAGAGAAGAGAAGAGAACTTCCTCAAGTTAACGACTTCCGGCAACTTCTTCGTATGTGCGTGATTCCATCTGACTACCACTGCACAAAACCGTCACGGAATATCAATGTGGATTTTTAATTTTTTATATATGTTCGTCGTTATCCATTAAGACGATCGTTGTTTTCAATCAGATGTTATATATCACTATGACTATCCTGCAGTTATGTAGCCTTTATAAACAAAAATCGAAACGCATTCGGTGATGTTTATCAAATTGGCCTTGTGCCAAACACAACCGAAGTCCCCATAATTTAAAATATCAGAAGGTTGAAGGTTGGATGTTCGAATGTGAAAGAATTAAATATTTCGTCTTTTATGTGTTGGGGTGACGTGTGTACGAATATTCGCCGCCAATTTGTTGTGGATTCCGAATAAGGAACCGCAAAAAACAATGAACAACAAAAACCGATATTGAGTTAGAAAAATAGGTTATATTGAACGTAATATACAAACTTGAACGCAGGTGAGTAAATCCAGGAATACTATTAATAAGAAATATATATGAAAAAGCCTTGAAGTGAAGTCGTTGGAAATAGTATGTCCGTGTATCTTATTCTAGCTGAGTGGACCTCAAAGCTAGTCTGACTTCTGATGTGGTAGTCTCTGGGTAACTTCGGTATCTCTCGTAAATTTACATATCCGTTCCGGTACTCCCCGATAACTGTAACGGATCTCTACGAATACTCTCTACTGCCAACTGCAACTACTGTTCTCTCTATGGCAGAAGTTTATGTACACTCAGTCATATACAAACAATATGTTAAAATAAAATTTTATTAACTGAAGAGAATAATAAATTTGTAAGAAATAAAAATGTTCAAATAGAAAAAGTACGTAGTTAATTAATTTTTAAGAGTTAAGTGTTCAAAGGTCTACGGCTATATCGTGTTGAATACACTGGTTCGCGTCCGATCACCGAAGTTAAGCAGCATCGAGCCTGGTTAGTACTTAAATGGGTGACCATTTGGTAATACAAAGGGCTGTAAACGTAAGGACCAAGAATGGTCTACCGATCCTCCAGGGCAGGGTTGGGTGCAGGGCTAACAACTCTGCCCCATAAAAAAAACAGTTTGTTACAGAAACACCAACAAAAAGTTGCTGCCCTATGCACCATCTGGGTGTGATGGATAAAAGAAGAAGAAGAAGAGAAATGTTTAAAGAGAGCATGTATGTAGTTAAATGTTCCAGAGAAATAGTAGTAAGGCGTTAAATGAAGCCAGAGCTTATAGTTGATCGTAGCAGAATGTGTAGATATAGAAAGATTAACAGGTTACTAATAAATTCTGTGTTCCTTTCCTTTTTTATGGCCGGCGAGAAAGTAAAAAGGAAGGTAAAGGAAAATTGTACTTATCGGAGTTAATATTTAGGAGTCAATTGAAATATCTTGTTGTTGTCGTCGTCTTCTTTGTTGACTGCGAGAATATTGAGGATGGAGAAGAAGAGGTAAAGGAAATTGACATGAGTAAAGAGGGGGAACGAATGTGTGACGGGACGTTTATATGTCCGGATCATACTTCAAGTTTCTTGTGTTACATTTTAACGAGTTTTCTCTGTGCTCCCATCTGACTGACTGATTCCACGTTCTTTCCCGCTTCCTTTTTAGCGATTCACCTTTTCACACTGGATTGTTAACTTTTCTCTCAGTTTTGCAAATCGCTTCCTTTCATTGGTTAGAAAATAAATTTAACATCTGATCGCGAAATTTGGATTCGTTATTTTTCTTTCAGTACGGGGTCAATCATTTTCGTATTTGTCAAAATAAAACTTTTTTTTTTAATCATATCACCCCGAGCAAGGCGATAACGCCACTGATGTGCAGGGGGCTACGTAATAGTGAAAAGATTGGAAAAGAGAAAACCGGAGACCACATCCTAAGCGGCGGAGGATGGATGAGCCTCTTCACCTGTTCAATAGACGTGGGTGGAGTGTGAACCAGGCGATAGTTTAGTCTATCTAATACAATTGAAAAAAAAAAGAGAAAAGGAGTGAGAAGATTGGAAAAGAGAAAGCTGGAAACCACATCCTAAACAGGGAACAAGGGATGAGCCTCTTCATCTGTTCAATAGACGTGGGTGGAGTGTGAACCGGGCGATAGTTTAGTCTATCTACTCCAATTGAAAAAAAAAAGAGAAAAGGAGTGAGAAGATTGGAAAAGAGAAAGCCGGAAACCACATCCTAAACAGGGAACAAGGGGTGAGCCTCTTCATCTGTTCAATAGACGTGGGTGGAGTGTGAACCGGGCGATAGTTTAGTCTATCTACTCCAATTGAAAAAAAAAAAGAGAAAAGGAGTGAGAAGATTGGAAAAGAGAAAGCCGGAAACCACATCCTAAACAGGGAACAAGGGATGAGCCTCTTCACTTGTTCAATAGACGTGGGTGGAGTGTGAACCGGGCGATAGTTTAGTCTATCTACTCCAATTGAAAAAAAAAAAGAGAAAAGGAGTGAAAAGATTGGAAAAGAGAAAGCCGGAAACCACATCCTAAACAGGGAACAAGGGATGAGCCTCTTCATCTGTTCAATAGACGTGGGTGGAGTGTGAACCGGGCGATAGTTTAGTCTATCTACTCCAATTGAAAAAAAAAAGAGAAAAGGAGTGAAAAGATTGGAAAAGAGAAAGCCGGAAACCACATCCTAAACAGGGAACAAGGGATGAGCCTCTTCATCTGTTCAATAGACGTGGGTGGAGTGTGAACCGGGCGATAGTTTAGTCTATCTACTCCAATTGAAAAAAAAAAAGAAAAGGAGTGAGAAGATTGGAAAAGAGAAAGCCGGAAACAACATCCTAAACAGGGAACAAGGGATGAGCCTCTTCATCTGTTCAATAGACGTGGGTGGAGTGTGAACCGGGTGATAGTTTAGTCTATCTACTCCAATTGAAAAAAAAAAAGAGAAAAGGAGTGAGAAGATTGGAAAAGAGAAAGCCGGAAACCACATCCTAAACAGGGAACAAGGGATGAGCCTCTTCATCTGTTCAATAGACGTGGGTGGAGTGTGAACCGGGCGATAGTTTAGTCTATCTACTCCAATTGAAAAAAAAAAGAGAAAAGGAGTGAGAAGATTGGAAAAGAGAAAGCCGGAAACCACATCCTAAACAGGGAACAAGGGATGAGCCTCTTCATCTGTTCAATAGACGTGGGTGGAGTGTGAACCGGGCGATAGTTTAGTCTATCTACTCCAATTGAAAAAAAAAAAGAGAAAAGGAGTGAGAAGATTGGAAAAGAGAAAGCCGGAAACCACATCCTAAACAGGGAACAAGGGATGAGCCTCTTCATCTGTTCAATAGACGTGGGTGGAGTGTGAACCGGGCGATAGTTTAGTCTATCTACTCCAATTGAAAAAAAAAAGAGAAAAGGAGTGAGAAGATTGGAAAAGAGAAAGCCGGAAACCACATCCTAAACAGGGAACAAGGGATGAGCCTCTTCATCTGTTCAATAGACGTGGGTGGAGTGTGAACCGGGCGATAGTTTAGTCTATCTACTCCAATTGAAAAAAAAAAGAGAAAAGGAGAGAAGATTGGAAAAGAGAAAGCCGGAAACCACATCCTAAACAGGGAACAAGGGATGAGCCTCTTCACCTGTTCAATAGACGTGGGTGGAGTGTGAACCGGGTGATAGTTTAGTCTATCTACTCCAATTGAAAAGAAAAGAAAAGAGGAGTGAAAAGATTGGAAAAGAGAAAGCCGGAAACCACATCCTAAATAAGGAACAAGGGATGAGCCTCTTCACCTGTTCAATAGAGTGTGGACCGGGCGATAGTTTAGTCTATCTACACCAATTGAGAGAAAAGAAAAAAAAAAAGAAAGGGGGTGAAAAGATTCACACTTGATTGTGAATTTTTGCCTTGGTTTGTTTTTTTTCAAAATGTTTTCAGTCTTTCTGGTCCATTTTTGCGGATGTACAATTTTATTTATTTCGTTTCATTTAATTGTTGGATGATATAGAATTTGTATTTTATATTTATTACGAGCTTGGCTCATTAGTGTGCATCAAACAAAATGAAAATGAAGGTTCAAGTAATATTTAATAGACTTGTATTTATTTATTTGTAGGGAAGATATTGGCGGACCTGAAGCAGACGACCACCACGTTTCATTTCGTTGTTTTTCATTTTTATTTTTTTACTTTTTTCAGCGCAGTCCTATCGATTGTTACTTAAACTTTCCGATTATCCAAAAACATTTTGAAAAAGTACAATATTTAATTTTTTTTTTTTTGTGGTGGGGTCAGTTTCTCATACAACGTTAAAGTAAATTGATCCTCCATTTTAAACCCACTCGCGTTGGGGTCGCTTTGTTTATGTTAATTTTGTGGTTTTTCTTTCTTTTTTTTTTTACTTTTTTTCAGCGCAGTTCTATCTTTAACTTTCCAATTATCAAAAAAAAAATTTGAAAATTTACAATATTTAAACAAATTTGGTGGTGGTGGGGGCAGTTTCTCATCCAATCGATCCTTCATTTTCAGTCCACTATAAGGTTGTATGAGAAAGTATCCCCCACTAAAATGTTTAAATATAGAAATTTTTGCAAATTATTTTTGTCATTCGTAAAGTTTAAGGTGTAAAAGATAATATTGCACTGAAAAAAGTCCAAAAAATTTGATAATGAACAAATTTACAGGTGGCGGTAATGTCGTACCAGCGACTGGTTTCAAAATGGAGGCTCGATTTACTATAACGTTGTATGAGAAAATGATCCCCTCAGAAAATGTTTAAATATTGAAAGTTTTCAAAATTCTTTTGTCAGTCGTAAAGCTAAGGGGTAATCGATAGGACTGCGCTGAAAAAAGTAAGAAAAAATGAAAAGCAACAAAATTAAACGTGGCGGTAGTCTGATTCAGGTCCGCCAAGATATTAAATAACAAAATATTACAAATTGTTTCCAGGATCCGCTAATTTTTTGCCACAGGCTAATTTATTTTTGTTTTATTTGACAATGTCTTTCTAAGTATAAACAAACGGACTTTTCCTTATCTTTGATGATTTCTTAATATTTGTAAATCTTGATACATCAACCGTTACTCCGCATCAGTGAAGCTAGCTTCTTATTCGTGTTTTGGGGGAGGGACTTCGGTTAAAACGGAAGCTAATCGATATTTATTGAATTATCCTTTCTCGCCTGTAGATGGAAAGTGTAACCTGCTGTATGACAAATATACAAAAATTGTATTTTTATGACACGAGATTAAAAATGACATGGAGAATATCGTATCTATGAGACGAAGTAATAGCCCCACTCGATATCGTTCTGGTCTCTTATTTAAGAAAAACGAAAGTAAAAAATGAATATTTTAGAATGGTCGATACAACACAAACACCATATTCATTGTAATTTAAAAAGGGGGGAATAACTTCGATTGCTATGGTACTGATAACAGCCCATTTTTTAAGTACGTGTCTGACTTGTGTGTGTGTGTGTGTGTGTGTGTGTGTTCATCATCCGTTACGCCCAATAATGTGTAGGTCAGCAACAAAGCTTCTCCACCTCTGCCTATGTTGGGTCAGACTAGTCAACCCCAAGAGTACTGCATGGCTTTCATCTCATTCTCCACCGTACTTCTTCATGTCGTTCTAGGTCTTCCCCTTTTTCTTTTGCCATCTGGGGTCCAGTGCAGTGCTGTCCTTGTGATTGACTGTGGATCTTACCGGAGCACATGCCCAATCCATCCCCACCACCTTCTTGTAATGATGGTACCAGTGTACACTTGCTTGCATCTCTTTAACAGGTCTTCATTCGGAGATCTTCTCTGGCCAAAATATTCTCAGTATTCGTCGGAGGCATATGGTGTGAAAGGATCGAAGTTTAGCGAGATCCGCCTTAGTCATTCTCCAGCACTCAGATCCGTAGAGGAGAGGAGATACAACACAGCTCTGGTATAGCTTCAGCTTGGTGTTGGTGCTGTACTGTGTTGATCTCCAGATGTTCATTTCCTTAAACACACTCCTGGCCTTACCCATTCTGCTTTGAATATCCTCTTTCGTGCCACCCTCGGGTCTGACGAGACTGCCCAGGTAAGAGAACTTGTCTGTACGACGTAGATCTTCTCCATTCACTTTGACAGGAGCAGGCCTGTTCACGCTTCAATGACATAATTTCAGTCTTCTTGAGGCTAATCCACAACCCTATTTGCTGCTCAAAGGTTTCCAGTCTGCTGGTCTTGTCCTGTATATATTGGTGAGTATGAGACATCAGCTCCAGGTCATCGGCAAAATCCAGATCTTCCCAGGTTGAGAACAGGCTCCAGCGGATCCCCCTCGGAAGGTCCTCCGTTGTCCTTCTCATGACCAAGTCAATGGCCAAGTTAAAGAGGACTGCTGACATTACACATCCTTATGTGTGTGTGTGTGTGTATTATAATTAGCAGTATAGCCCGGCATTACTCGGGTGTAATGAAAGCTTTAAAACTAATCCATGGTACTGGAGCTCAGACTCTTTGGACGTTGGAACGAAAGACTAAAAAGCAATAGTTGTTTCCAGTTAAAGCGAAACCATAGACTGAAAGAAAAATGAATGGATGTAAGTGAAATTTTGATTTCCTGGTATCGATATCAAATAAGTTTTTTCGTCGTAAACTGAATTTTGAAGGCTAAATAAGTCCTCTGAGTAAATGGTATCATGGCTGAGACTAAGAACTACAATTATACCTACTTAGAGTCAAACTAGAATAAAAGGGCTGAAAAAAATACAGACATACAGGCAGATAAACAGACACACACACAAACATCTTGCCTTATATATATATATATATATATATATATATATATATATATATATATATATATTATCAATTTTCTCCACTACAGTAAGAACTGCCACCTTGAAACTTCTGAATATCGTTTCTTATTTCTTTGTCTATGAGTCTATCAAATTTGATTAAAATCGGACCACGCCTTCTATAACTAGGTTTTTTCGATTATCAATTTTCGATATTTCGACACGAAACCTAGCTAAGAACACTGGCAGACGCTTAGAGTACAACAGTGTAAATTTTCAAGAAAATCGGTTCAGCCGTTTCGGAGTCTATAGGTAACGGATATACACACACACAACGTTCCATTTATAAATAAGTTTAGATTAAACCGTTTTTGCTATTTTTACATTAAAGTTTCCTTTTTGCAGTTAAAAATCATGTCTGCGCCAAATTTTAACGTAATCTATAGAGATTATTTAATTAAATGCATAACAGAATGGCTACAACCCGCACAAAATTTTAAGATTATATGTTCTTCAGATTTTTTAAGATGAAGCCTTTACATTAAGCAATAATTATTTTTTTAGATATGTTATGGTCATCTTTGTTGTTTTTAAGACATTTTGTCTACTACCTTCTCTAGTTTTCTCAAGTCTTTTCTATTCGGTTTTTGCAAGTTGCTTGGTCGTTACTTAAATATTTACTTGATAATCTTTTAATCCATTTCTTTTTTGGTATTCTTCTTGAGGAAAGAAATATGTTACAAAATAGTGAAATTTAAAGACTGAGCCGAAATCTTTCCTGTAAAATGATGAAGACGATTCCGGTTGGATGCATTAAACAAAACATATATGCAGTCATTTTATAGATTTTCAATTTTGCAAATATGTGGCAAACACTTTATTGAGAATAAATAAAAAAATAAAGATTTTAAGTCAATACATTTCATTTTATTCATTTTGATAAGTTAAAATGTTTATTACAAAGAATTTAAGAAAAAGAATATAATTTGTTTTGTTTAATCAAAGTTATTTTTATATCTTTTATTGTTTTATCAAAGTGTTATGTTTACTTTTTTCAATCAAAATTTTATTCATACTTTTTTGCTTTATAAAAGCGTCATTTACTTTTTATTTTATCAAAGTGTTTTTTAATTTTTTGTTTTCTGAAAGCGTTATGTTTACTTTTGTTGTTTTATAAAAGTGTTATTTTTACTTTTTATCCTATGGAAGTGTTATTCATGCATTTTTGTTTTATGAAAGTATTATTTTTACTTTTTTATGAAAGTGCTATTTTTATCATTTTTTTAAAAGCAAAATGTTAAATTTACTTGTTTATTTTATCAAAGTATTATTTTTACCTTTTTATTTTATCAAAGTGTTATTTTTACTTATTTGTTTTATGAAAGAGTTATTTTTACTTTTTTATGAAAGTGTTTTTTTACTTTTTTTTAAAATCAAAATGTTATTTTTACTTTTTTACTTTAACAAAGTGTTTTTATTTTTTAAATTTATTAAAGTGTTATTTTTTAATTTTTGTTTTGTAAAAGTGTTATTTTTATTTTTGTTTCATCAATGTTATTTTTACTTTTTTTTAGTTATCAAATTGTTATTTTAGCAAATTCGTGCAGACGGAACACCAAAGAAATAAGTTCCTCAGAGCAGAAGTCGTGCAATATTTCTAGAAAAGACAAAGGGAGGCCACATCACGTCGGTAATAAAGTAACTGAAGTCGTGCTGCCAACTCGGCATCTATTACATTGCAGATATTCCTTTGGATTTCGTCGGGAACCTTGAGGTAAATAGCAGGAGCACCCGACCAAATATGGCAACAGTATTCAATGCACGGACGAATAGTAGATTTGTATATGTGCAGAATAGATTCTGACAAGAAAAACTTCCTTGCTCGAAACAGTGACCCGACCTTCCTAGCTGCTGCTGTAGCTATTGATTCAGTGTGGTTGTTCCACTTTAGGTCGGCTGACAGAGTGAGGCCGAGTAGGCGCAGTGCCTTGCTTTCTGAGAAAACAGCGTGATCCACACTCATGGAGATAGGAAAGTTTCTCGATAGTGGTTAAAGAAGCGCATCTTCGTCTTGGAAGCAAATAAAATTTACAATCCATTTTTTACCCACTTCACTACAGATTGGAGGTCTTTTTTAAGAGCAGCTGCGAGGTTTAGTTTGTCAGGCCTGGCAGATTTCTTATTGAGACGGGAGTAAGTAGTGGTGCCATCTGCATAGATGTCTATTTGTTAACTGATTACATCAGATAGATCATTGATGAAGAACAGGAAAAGCGTAGGACCTAGCATAGAGCCTTGAGGGACACCTGCGTTTGTATAATAGGAACTGGGAGCATGCCCATTCAATAAGACCTTCAATACGCAATTTGATAAAAAAAGAGTGAATTAAATAAAAAAAAAGCGTTTAGTCATACCATAGTCCTGTAGCTTGTGCAGAAGGCCATCATGTGAAACTCTGTCAAACATTTTAGGGATATCTTGAGCAACAGATCCAGCTTCACCATTCTTGGTATGTGTATTTGGGGATGGTCGTTAGCATATCAGTGGTAGACCTACTGAAGCAGAAGCCATACTGTGTATCAGAGAATAGGTTGTGAGATGTAAGATGATGAACCACTTCAGCATTGATAATGGCCTCGAACATTTTGCAAATAATCTGTAAGAGACTGATAGGGTGATAACTAGATGGGTCAGAGAGCTCTCCAGAGTTTTTAAAAACAAGAACTACAGATGGGTACTTCCAGCAGCAAGAAAGTAAGAAGCAGCGAGTCAATAGTTGTAGAGTTTGGAGAGGACAGGGATAGTTCAGGGGCACATCTCATTTGGAAGATGACTGAAATACCGTCACCTCTGCTTATGGGAGTCAAACGAAGAAATTACGTTAGAGTGAGTTATGTATATGTCACTCGGTTGGAGGAGAATTCGCAAGCAAAGCACACAACCTTGTCCGCTGTATCTGTGAGGACCTCAGATTTATCGAATAAAGGAAGGATCGAGGGTTTTGTGTTGTATAACACAATTTTCCAGATCCGCCGGTAGTCTTTGAGGCCAAAATTGCGGGATGTTATACGCTTCTTTATTCTATCGACAAACAACGGTTTAGCATCATTTAGGATCCGCTTGCACTCATTACAAACAGAGACAGAGGAGTTTAGATGACTTTTGTTTGGCTGGTTTAGTTTTGTAACTTTGGTTGTGTATATTAAGTTTTGGGTTATTTTGGTAAAAAGAGGCCTCGACTGGTAGTAGAGATCATCGACTGCGACTTGTGTAGGACGGGAATTGGCGAAGAGTGTGGCTTCAGGTTTGTCCTGGGGAAACGCTTGCAGGGACACCCATCCAACGCGCGTCATGTTACTGTAAAAACCCCGTTATTATGTAACTGTTGGTGAGAGAAGGTGCTTTAGACGTTACGCAAGTGTTAGGCTCTTAACAGGCAGTCAGATGCATCAAATAGATAACCGCCAACCCAGTACAATCAGTATGAAGAAACAGGTAGCGTTAGCTCATCTTTAAATTTGATTTTGTTTCCTGTTACTGAACGGGCTGTTTTGTTTGCCTTTTTCATCCTTGTTTTTTTTTTTTTTGATTTCCTCCATATATGAAAATTAATAATTGGTTGAGAGATCCGAGCCAGAATCTAGCTGCAGCTTAACTATTTTGTTTAGAATGTTGACTAAAACGTATTTTCGTAGATTCTTATCTACTAGTTTGACTCTGTTTCTGTTGTTCCTTTTGTTTCTACAGTGCGCCCCTTTGTGGCCAATTTTGCCACAATTATTACATGTCTTGTTTCGGTAGAAGCAGTCTGCCGCCCAATATTGTCCACCACAACACCCGCATGGACTTGTAGGTAATTTTTGCTTCTGAAAGGATCGTCTACTTTTAGATTTAAATTGATAATTCACACAACTCACAGAAAACTCGAGAGTGCACCACTATTACGATCTGTGGAGTGGAAAAGAATAAGGAACCTTTTCATAAACAGGAAACAAGGGATGAACCTCTACCCCTCCTGTTCAAGGGGAGAGGGAGGAGCATGAACCGTGCGATTGGAGGACCTATCTACTTCAATTGAAAAAGAAACTATTAAGTTTTAAGTTATTATAAGTCAGGAGACCCGTTATTGATTGATTAGAGGATAAAGACCGACAGAGAAGTACCTCTGAGGAAACAAAGAAAACAAAGCAGCTGGTCAATATTAGTGAATTACCAGGAAAGTGATTTTATTCCATTCTATGGGGAAAAAAATCACATTTATTGGTATTTCTAATTGACAAAATCGAATCGAGCTAAATTTTCTTCTATGTGCCTTGTTCTTTCAGACGTAGGCGATCATACCCTTCCACATCTCACTATCTCTGGTGGCTCTTAGCAGGCTTCCTCTAACATCTCGAAGCCCCCGTTCTATCATCCACCTGCTCTGGCCCTTCAAATATGTTATCCGCTGCTTTTCTGTCTCTTTTTCCCTCTATCTGGCCTGTTAGTATCAGGTTCTCCAAGCCCCCTTCCTCATTGCATGTCCCAGGAACTTTAGTTGTCTCTTCCTGATGCTCAATATTAATTTCCTTTTCGTTTCCATCATTTCCCAAACCTCATCATTGCTCACATGCTCAATCCATGATATCCACAGCATCCTTCTGTATAACCACATTTCAGCTGCTTCAAGTTTTTCCTTCATCTTTGTTGATATTCTCCAAGATTCACTCTCATATTGAAGAACTGACATCACGAGCAATCTAGTTTGTTTCTAGTGAAATTTCCATGTGTCTTAATACTTTACTCAGCTTCTGGAACGACTCTTTCGTCATGCCAATTCGCCTTTGGATCTCTGTGTCGCACTTTCCGTCTTCGGTTCAAACACTTCCCAGATATTTAAATTTTCTCGAGCTAAATAAAAAAAAACTTTTTTTTTCGAGCTAAATAAAAAACTAAACTAATCTATTTATATAAGGCTGGCTAATATGGGAGTGGTCCGTTAGCAAACAAAAGGTGGGAGTGGTAGAAACATCAAGCCCTTACAAAAATCTTCTATGAAGATTTACATTCATATTAAATATATATATAATATTAAAACACAGAAATTATAATACTTGAGGGTAAACTAAATATTAAAGAGACAGAATGAAGAAGTAAAAAAAATGTAATATATGGAAATTACTTGCATTGGAACGCCAATTTAGACAGGGTCTCCGACGAAATATTAATGTTTAATTTCAGAAAAGATGAAGAAAAGACAAAAACAGGTCATGAATTAGAGATTGACAGTCAAGTGAAAATATTCCGTTTTACGGAAAAATTTATTTTTTTTATTAGCAAAAACGAATCGAGCCGAATTAAAAATCTAAACTACCCGATCAGATTAGTAGGGTAGAAGGAGCAGGAGAATATAAATATTAAGTTATTACTTAGTATAGGTCCGAATATCTCCTCTTTATCAAAGACGTACAAACAAGATTCAAACACGAACCTGTAATCGCGATTTGAAAAAAAAAAAAAAAAAGAAAAAGAAAAAAAAAGAAAAAGAAAAAAAAACACTCACACAAAGATGGGCGAAAATTAAATCACACAGAATGTTTTGTATCCATGGATGGAAACTAGGCCCACAAATGTAAATAGATACGTACATATAGACGAGAGAAATTCGCCACAATTTACGACATTTGCCAGTAAACGTAATTTTAATGTAATTCGAATATTAGATAAAAAAAAAAAAAAAGGGATAAATATTAAAATTCTTTTTTTAAAATTGGCAATTCAAGATGAGCGAATGAATTACAGCGAAGAGAAAACATTTTTGCCAAAAATGTGTATGCTTGTCTGTACTTCGCTAACGAAACATGTTTAAAAGAAAATAAAATTCTATTTAAATATGTTTCTTTAAAAACGACCGACAAGAAAGATTTTATTAATTTTTTTATTTAATTTTTCCAGTATTTTTACATGTTTTCTTTTTGGTGGAGATAAGGAAAATAATTTTTTACCTTCCAAGCGCTTTCAACTATATATTGAAATATATATTGAAATATATATATATATATATATGTTTGGTTGTTTTGTTTCAACCTCGGCGGGTCATTTATTGCCAACTAAATATTATTTATTTATTGCTGGTTATACATTTTTCTTTCAACAATTTATTGTTGTTTTTTATATAAGTTTTTGTGTATAGTAATACTTTTTTCTTTTCAAGTATCAAGATTCATTGGGATTTGTTTTTAAGGGCAGGGTCTCCAAGTCCTACCCTATTATTTAAACCATAACTAGAGGGAAGGGACGGATTAATATCTTTCCCAAGGGTACCAGTGCTTAAGTGAATGCAGGGTATTCAAATGGAATTCGAACTCGGCTCACCGATTTCTCTTTCCGAGCTGATATCCACAGCACCACAACGCACATCCGTCACTAAACGCTTACAGCACCTGTTATTCCCAAGCGGTTACCCATCTATGTACTAACCAGGCTCAACGTTGCTTAACTTTGGTGATTGAGCAAGAACCGGTATATTCAAGGGGATAGGCCGTAAGCCTCTCTCTCTCTCTCTCTCTCTCTCTCTCTCTCTCTCTCTCTCTATATATATATATATATATATATATATAGGTTTTTGTGCGTATACAGATGCTTCAGTATACATTTTCTAATTTCCTATTTATTTGTACATATAGTTTTTATATACTTGTATATCTGTGTCTACATGATGTTTTTATCATTTTACTAAAAGCAAGGCAATAAAGCCACTAATACACAAGAGGTTACTGAGCGTGAAAGCATGTAAGAAAAAGAAAAAACACTATTAAAAAAGAGAATAATACAAATAAGACTAAAGACAAAGATTACGATTGATGTTACATTTACATTTTTCAAAATCATAATTGATTAGAAAACAAAAAGCCGGAAGAGAGTTCCACAAGCGAGATGTGCAAAACGTACATTCACATCTAACCATTTCAACTGCAAAAAGATGAGACCTAACAGCCAATCTTTTATATTTGGAAAGAAAAGGTAACAAATAGGAAGAGCACCAGAACACTTATCTATATATATATAAAAGGCAATCTGTGAGTTTATGTGTAACTGTTCCCTATGCACGCCTACATTTTTTAAGCTACGCTATTCAAACTTTCTAGGGACACATATCTACAGGGAAGCCAGGTCGACACATACTTTTTGAGTTTAAGTTCAGCAATTTTCCCTCTCACACTTTTTGGCCAATGGAACCGATTGTTTACATTTGCTCCATAAAACATCTAAGATCTAAGATGGCTGCTACTTTACGTCACAGAAATCAAATCACACGTATCAAACGCGGCTAAAATATTTTTTATTAAAAAAAAATAAAATGAGCCTTTATAATTAATTTTAATTCCGACGTTTAAAAAAATCATTTGGTCAACAAAAAATAATTAATTTTTATTCTATCGTTTGAAAAATTCATTTTGTCCAAAAAAAAGTGTGAATATTTTTCCCGGAATTTTGAAACAAAAGAATTATTTAAAAAATAAAGTTTTTTTTTCTCAAACAAAAACAAAATATGTAAAAAAAAAAAGTGTGAATGGTTAATTTAATTATTTAAGTCTTTTTTTTTTTTCAGATTCAATATTTCATACTTCAGAAAATAAAATTTAAAAACAATAAAGCTTTTTTTTTTGCTAAATATTTAATGCAGGAAATCAACTGTCTGTAATTAGTGTGGCATAAATGTAACTTTTTCCTCTAAAATTAAATTTCCTTACCAACTTTCAATGAATGATTTCCATCTACTCCTCTCATTGGCATCTTCTCCTACTACTAAAATGTTCTGAGTTGCACGGGCTCATAAATGGATTTTTATTTAGAGAAAAGGCAGAAAAAACCTACATTACAGTAGTGGGAAAGTGACTGAAACCGTGATGCCAGGTCAGGACCGATATCGTTGCAGATTCCTTTTTGGATTTTATCAGTAATCTCTAGATACATAGCAGTAGAACCAGGCTAGATGTGACAACAATATTCACTAGAATGGTAGAATGTTTATTAGTTTTCTATGTGTGTTTGTGTGTGTGTGTTGTTTTTATCGATTTTGGGGGGAAAACGGGGAGTGAATACGAACTGTGAATGTCAGTGACGCCAAAGGCGTGAAACACTTCCTCCTTCGTATTTTGTTTATTCTTCGTCTTTCTCTTTTTTTTTTCCTTGACATCTTGGGCTGTTTTCGCATCGAATGCTTTTACTTCTTGTTCTCTACCGTTTCTGTCTCTGCATCTTTCTCGCTTTGAACACTCTCATTATTTTTCATCGATACTCGTATTTAAGTTGATATTCTGTTTATAATCAAACAGTATTATATATTTATTTCTACCGGCCTGATTATTACGATAATCATCACGTTACGGAAATTTACGAAGATTAACGAAACTGGTTATAAACAACCGACAATTTGAAATGATTTGTTTGAACATTATTTTTGATCGATACTCGTATTTAAGTAGATATTCTGTTTATAATCAAACAGTATTATATATTTATTTCTACCGGCCTGATTATTTACGATAATCATCATGTTACGGAAATTTACGAAGATTAACGAAACTGGTTATAAACAACCGACAATTTGAAATGATTTGTTTGAACATTATTTATGATCGATACTCTTATTTATGTAGATATTCTGTTTATAATCAAACAGTATTATATATTTATTTCTACCGGCCTGATTATTACGATAATCATCATGTTACGGAAATTTACAAAGATTGACGAAACTGTTTATAAACAACCGACAATTTGAAATGATTTGTTTGAACATTATTTTTGATCGTTACTCGTATTTAAGTAGATATTCTGTTTATAATCAAACAGTATGTATATTTATGTCTACCGGCCTGATTATTTATGCTTAGAATGTTGGTCATTCGTGGTCGAGAGGTCTAAGACGTGCCAGATCAATTGGTATTTTATCTTATAAGAATAGGGGTCGCAGGTTCGAATCCAGCCGAATGAGACAGATGTTTTTAAGAAAAATTTATCGTAAATAATCAGGCCGGTAGAAATAAATATATAATACTGTTTAATTAAAATGTCTTTACTCTTCAGGGTTTTTGTTATTCCACTAAAAAGTAAAGCCATTAAAACAATGCTTTCACGAAACATCGAAATCGGCATAACTGAAATAGCTAAATGATAAACGTCAACACGGTAATTTTATTAACGCGAGATCTCTATCGAGCACTTTATAACATAAACATGCTTGCCTACAATGCCTCCCAACTAGTAAACTACTGAAAACAGTAAATTTAGCACTAAGCACCATATCAATTTAACTCTATGTACATTATATATATATATATATATATATATATATATATATATATATATATATATTCGTCTGAAGAGACATTCAACTTTCAATGTCGAAACAAATGTACCTTTGTAACGGATATTTATAAAAATGATTATGTACATGTTCTAAAATATAATTTATAATTAATATTCAAATCTCTATATATTATATATAGAGCACTGTTTTAAATTTATGTTTTGGACGTTGTAAATATTCTTTCTTTGTCCTACATACATTCGGATATATATATATATATATATATATATATATATATATATATAGAGAGAGAGAGAGAGAGAGAGAGAGAGATAGATAGATAGATAGATAGATAGATAGGGGAAATCAGCTGTTACGTTGAACAAATTACTTGACCACACTGAGATGGTTCATCATCCCTACCTAAATATTGAATCTTTCATCTTTCTTCGAAAATGTATTGAGCACTTTCTAATACGACTATTTAATGATCTTCTTTTAAGCTAAATCTGATCTATCACTCATAAGTACATATATATTTGCCGAGAGAGAGAGAGAAAGAGAAAAAGAGAGAGAGAATATTTTCGAGTAATGTAAATTTGACTTTGATAGTAGATTCATCGATAAGTCAATCGACATATTGAACAGTTGTTTTTTATGGACAGATGGTGAGCGATGTCATGATGGATTAAGATCGCGAGACGAATACACGCCATTTTGATAAAAGCAAATATACTAAACCGGATACAGAAGGGATTCAAAACAAAATACTTATTTTTATTCATTTATTCACAAAATTGGAAGTGGGTCGGGCCGAGAACTTTTCAACTTCCCCCCAGTTTATATATATATATATATATATATATATATATATATATACATGTAAATATGCGGTGTAGATATAGAAGAATCCAAAAGAATATCCTCTACATAAAGTGGAAGGATAACTCTGTAGGAGAGCTTAAAATATATATGTATATAAATACTTATAGAGCAAATATATGTAAAAATTAAGACAGACACGTTATTTCATGGTTAAGCGGCAGTATAAGCCTACTTCAGGCGAACCATCTTCAGCTTCTGTCTTTATTGTACTGAAGATTGTACGTGAAAGATTAATGTAAAATCTTCTGTACAATACAGATGAACATGTATTGATCACTTTCTAATACGACTATTTTACTAATTCATGTAAAATATTCTGTATAATAAAGATGGAAACTGAAGATGGTTTGCCTGAAATAGGCCATACATCCTCTTAACCATGGAATCACGTGTCTGTATTAATTTTTAAACACACACACACACACACACACACACACATACATATATATATATATATATATTCATTCCTTGAAAGACGCGGACTCACTCGGGCAGACACACTCTCCTCTGCCATTCTGAAGATGAGATTTTGCTCTCTAAATATTAAAGTATAATAAATAGGTAATACTCCAAAACTTCTTTACCTTTCTATATTTTACTAAAAGCATTGTGAAAGCCTTTAAGACCTAACCATATATGTATGTATGTATGTATGTATGTCAACATATCAGATTTTAATATCCACGCCTGCAGTTTCAGAAATCTCATTGGCTAATCTATAATTTAGCAGCCGATCATTTTGCCTTCTGTATATATCTCGTTTTTCTTTTCCAACTGAGCGTTTTATTTTACGGAAATTTAAACAACCTTTTTTTTCATTTCTTTTAACTACCATTATTAATTTACTCATTCGTTTTTCTCTTCTTTAGAGTAAAAGGAAGAGTGCCATAAAAAAGAAAGAAAAAAAAACGGTTGCCATAATCATTTTTTCTTTCTTTTTCCATCATTTTTCCTTTCTTTTTTTCGATGCATTTTTCTTTTGCTCTTTCTTTGTTTTTCTTTTCTTGCTTTCTTTTTTCTCAATTTTCTCCTTTTCTCTTTTATTCTCTCTCATTCTCTTTCGCTGCACCCGTTTAAGTCTTTCTAATTCTTAATTTCTCTCTCTCTCTCCCACCTTCCACTGTTCGCCTCCAGATTGGTCCGTTTCTCTTTCTATCAAATAGACTTAAATCTTCATGCATAAACTTCTTACATCAGCTAAGCTTCGTCTGACTCGGTTGTACAAGATGGAGACCCACCGTGAGAAGTGAACTTACTATACCGGGGAATGATTTAGCAAGAAAAACGAGAAACCTACACTTTAGGCTAGCGATGTTATTATCCTGATATCTTTAAACCACTCCTCACACCATTTCGCTGCCATAAATATCTTCTTTTTTTTTTTTTTTACTCTCTCCCGTCGTGGCTCATTTTACTCGTTTTCAATCGGCTTCTTTCTCATTCCATCTCTTTTCTGCCTGCCTGCCTACCTGCCTGCCTATCTATCTATCTATCTATCTATCTATCTATCTATCTATCTATCTATCTATCTATCTATCTATCTATCTATCTCAGTTTGTTCATATCTATCTATCTATCTATCTATCTATCTATCTATCTATCTATCTATCTATCTATCTCAGTCTGTTCATATCTATCTATCTATCTATCTATCTATCTATCTATCTATCCCAAACTATTCTCCTCTCTCTCTATGTCTATACGAAACTATCTCAGTCTGTTCGTATATATCTATCTACCACAGTCTATTAATATCTATCTATCTATCTATCTATCTATCTATCTATCTATCTATCTATCTATATATCTTTAACAGCTCGTATCTCCCTATCTCAATATCTATGTCAATACGAATCTAAGTTCATATGTCTATCTATCTACCCCAGCGTATATCTATCTATCTATCTATCTATCTATCTATCTATCTATCTATCTATCTATCTATCTATCTTTAACAGCTCGTATCTCCCTATCTCAATATCTATGTCAATACGAATCTAAGTTCATATGTCTATCTATCTACCCCAGCGTATATCTATCTATCTATCTATCTATCTATCTATCTATCTATCTATCTATCTATCTATCTAATCAGTGTCCCGTCTGTCCTCAGTTGTCATCACAAGGATGTTATTGTCAGACTTGGACTGCCGTCTCTACGTGTGATATTTTTACCCAGCCTTCATTCCACCTCAGCACAACGAGCGGAATCCTCTCGTCCACGTTTCTTCCGGGGGCGGATCGATACGTGGTTCTCCCCCCACTCTAAGACGGGAGCCGAATTAACTTTTAATGAGGTCAGACACTGGAGGGGGAAC
Organism: Ascarosepion bandense; assembly: GCA_037127315.1. Lineage (NCBI taxonomy): Eukaryota > Metazoa > Mollusca > Cephalopoda > Sepiida > Sepiidae > Ascarosepion > Ascarosepion bandense. The sequence goes on from JBBBDQ010001446.1 coordinate 1,215,782, forward strand.
ACAGCTACGGTGTCGGCAATGATTGCTTTAGAGTAGACCTAATCCAGTTAGAAGCAACGTGCCTAACGACTTTAGCAAGTACTCGGGCGCGCTAATAGGATTGCATAAACAATATGGACGTCAGTAGCGAACTAGACATATGGAGGAGCCAATGCCGATTACGCATACCTACGTTTGACGCCGCTTCTGCGTGCATCACACACACACACACGGGCAAAAGCACACACAACACACACTCATATATACATATGTGTGTGTGTGTGTGCGTGTGTGTGTGTCTTTACATCTATACGTGTGTATATATATATATATATATATATATATTTGTGTGTGTGTATATATATGTGTGCGAATAGCTGTATGTATGCATGCATGTACAGAGGAAATTACATAAATTTAAATATGTATATGTACACAAATATATATATATATATATATATATATATATATATATATGCGTGTGTCTGTGTGTGTGTATGTACATTTATGCATATCTCAAATTACTGGTGACAGATATATACATATATATGCATATATATATATATCTTTAGGTATCACTCCCCCTCTCTCTCTCTCTCTCTCATATATATATATATATGTGTGTGTGTGTGTGTGTATGTGCGCGCGCGGGGTGTGTGTGTGTATGTGCGCGCGCGCGGGGTGTGTGTGTGTACGTATGTATTTACATATACACACACATATATATATTATATAGAGAGAGTGTGTGAGAGAGGTAGCACCAATTTATCTGGTGCATCTTAGACCACTCGACCACGAATGATTCCGCAGTCTAATCGAAGTCAAATGAAGCCTTATATAGCACAGTTTTCGATTCTACTGAACTGCATTGTAATATCAACAAATGTAAACATACAATGTTACGGAAAATCTTGAAGATTTATGAAATGGTTTTAACAACCGACATATTCAATTAATTTGTTTGAACTTTATTTTTAATCGATACTCGTATGTGAGTAGATATCGTAAATAATCAGGCCGGTAGAAATAAATATATAACTATACTGTTTGATTAAAAACAGAATATCTACTCAAATACGAGAATCGATTAAAAATAATATTCAAACATCACCTCATCAAGAATCACCTGATAAGTTGCTGGATATAGCACCGAAATACGACAGCTCTTGTTTACCGACAAAGGTTTTTTTTATTATAAACTTCAATAATAAGTAGATTACTACAAATATTGCTCCAATGCATATCGAGCACTGTTAAGAAGTAATTGCTACGAACAGTTGAACATCATTCCATTAGTTCATACGACTACTAAGATATATATATATATATATATATGAGTGTGTGTTTATTTAAAAGCCAGTTATTTCACAAATGCGTGTGTATGTAAATATAAAGGTTAGAGAGAGAGAGAGAGAAACAGAGAGACAGACAGACAGACAGACAGAGATAAATATATATATATATGTGTGTGTGTGTGTGTGTGTGTGTGTGTGTGTGTGTGTAAATTTATCTTTAAACACGTCTCGAAAAACCCACCGAGTATAAACGCGGAGGGGTAAAAATGGAAACGAAAAAAGAAACGAACTAAGCACTTGAACATTAGTCAAAGTACCAGTCGAAAAAAAACAAAAAAACCCGAGACGAGGAACCTAACACGTAAAGCGCTCAATACAATAGCAGAGCAATATATATATATATATATTTTTTAAACGTATTTATAAATGTAACTTTGTCTCTGTGTGTGCGTGTGTGTGTGTCTCTGTGTGTGTGTATCCGTTACCTATAGACTCCGAAACCGCTGAACCGATTTTCTTGAAAATTTACACAGTTGTACGATAAGCGTCTGCGAGTGTTCTTAGATAGGTTTTGTGTCGAGGTACCCCCGATAAATATCGAAAATCGATAAACGAAAAAATCCAGTTATAGAAGGAGTGGTCCGATTTTAATCAAATATAATACACTCATAGACAAAGACATAAGAAACGATATACAGAAGTTTCAAGGTTGTAGTTCTTACAATAGTGCAGAAAACCGACAATATATATATATATATATATATATATATATATATATATATATATCTATATATATATAAAAGGCAAGATGTTTGTGTGTATGACTGTTTATCTGTCTGTATGTCCTTTATACAAATCCACAATTTTTATCCGATTCTCCCCAAACTTTACACAAATATTCTTTATGCTGAGTCTGAGCTGCAGAACCATGGATTAGTTTTAAAACTTTCATTACACCCGGGCAACGCCGGGCTATACTGCTAGTATATATATATATATATATATATATATATATGATTGAGCACTCTGGAAGAGTGGGAGGCTTTGTAAACAGTAGCTACCCCGTCATATACGCATCGCTCATTCGATAATGAATTGGAGTACAATAGATATTGGGAGTGTTTATACGCGCTAAGAAGTCTGCCTTTTTCTGCAGGACGCTCTTGGCCCAGGGGTAGAATCGCCGACTGACGCTGATGCGGTCGGGTTTCAACCTTGGGTTAGGAAACGAACAGAGTCTAAGTCGTACTGATGAGCTGTAATAAAGCAAAATAGATCTGTCTGCGGATGACTATAGTGTGTGTGCATATATATATTTATATATATATATATATATATTGTCATCCGCAGACAGATCTGTTTCGCCGTATCACAGCTCATCAGTACGGTTAGACTCCGATTGCTTTTTTACCCAGGATTGACTCTACCCCTGGGCTATGGGCGTTCGGTGGAAGTAGGCAGACTTTTTAGCCCATATCATAATACGCGCCCAATAGCTAGAGCGCTCTAATTCATTTAACTGAATATATATATATATATATATATATATTGCGTGATGATTGCTTCAAGCGGGAAACTAACAATCATCATGGAGTGCTGATTTCACTCCCTATATTGTCTATACCTACAAATGATCGAACTCCGCTACTTATCAATTTTCCCTCATGAATAACACACACACACACACACACACACACACACACACACACACACACACACACACACACACACACACACAAAGCTATATATATATATATATATATATATATATATATATATATATATTTATTTATTTATCTGTGAATTCAGATGAATTTCTAGAGGAGAAATAGTCATTTTCACCATGTCATTTTAAGACATGCATTGTCAACCCGGTTTCAACAAAGCACTCTTTTCTTTATTTTTTTTTCAATTGGAGTACATAGACTAAACTACCTCCCGGTTCACACTCCACCCACGTCTATTGAACAGCTGAAGAAACTCATCCCTTGTTTCCTGGTTAGTATGTGGTTTCCGGCTTTCTCTTTTCCATTCTTTTTACTCTTACGTAGCCTCCTGCGCATCAGTGGCGTTATCGCCTTGCTTGGGGTGATATGCTTAAAAAAAAAAAAGAAGATAAATTCTAATTCCGAAGGCTTGATATAGTAAAAGAAGGTGTAGGATAATACTGGCTTTTATAGGGTTAAAATAGCGAAATCTTAGTAGTAGTTTATTCTATGATAGTGGGAGGTATGTGGCTTGACCATTGGGTTAGTAGTGGTAGGTAGGTGGGGAGGTGACTGCTTAACCAAAATTTAAGAAAAACCTTATTGTGACTAAATGGAAGAATATGATAAATACTGCAATCTATATTTATTTCTATGACAACTCATACTAATCTGAATTTACAGATAAATAAATAAATATCCGCTCTGTAAATTAAATTAATTTACATTGAGTTCTCTATTGGATTAGTTTTAATATTTAAACGATATTACTCGGATCCTCCTGAATTATTTATCAACCTTATCCCGGATTATTTACCAATCCTATCCTATTATATATATATACTAGCATCATAGCCCGGCGTTGCCCGTGCAACTCAGATCATTTTTTAATTAGATGATTAATGCAGCGTGTTTTGATTTCCGAGCACTTGTAGTCGCCGCCTCACTTCAAAACTCAGTTTTATAAAATTAGAATTATATTAAAAATTGTTGTTTAAAAATTGTTAAAAAATTCCATTAAAAATCTGTTTTTTTTTTTGTTTGTTTGTTTTGCGTAAACGGGATTTGATGTTTTGTGTGACATTGTAAACAACATTATGTTTGTTTTTGTTTCAAAATTACTGGGGAAAATATTTACATTTTCAAAAATTTTCGACCAATATTTAAAAATGTAGACATTTAATTTTAGAGGAAAAAGTTACATTTATGCCACACGAATTACAGAGAGTTGATTTCCTACATGAAATATTTAGCGAAAAGAAAGCTTTATTGTTTTTAAATTTTATTTTCTGAAGTATGAAATATTAAATCTGAAAAAAAAGACAAATAATTAAATTAACCATTGGCACTTTGTTTTTCTACATTTTTTAAATATTTCTTTTATTTCAAAATTACGGGAAAAATATTCACATTTTTTTGTTGACCAAATGAATTTTTATAACGTCGGAATAAAAATTAAATATTGAGGCTCATTTTTCTTTTATTCGTGTTTGATACGTGTGATTTGATTTCTGTGACGTAATCTAGCAACCATTTTAGATGTTTTATAGAGCAAATATAAACAATCGGCTCCATTTGCCAAAAAGTGCGAAAGGGAAAATTATTGAACTTAAACTCAAAAAGTATGTGTCGACCTGCCTTCCCTGTAGATATGTGTCCTAAGAAAATTTGAACGGCTTAGCTTAAAAAATGTAGGAGTGAATAGGTTACAGTCACACAGACTCACAGATTGCCTCTATAGGTGTCCTGTCAAGAAAATACGAATATAGTCTACCTCGAGCAATAACACTTTGCCTTCAAAGTCTCCTCATTGGAAGCTAATGCTGCTTTTCAAAATTGTCTAGCTTAGAGTTTGCCCACTGATGCTACATTGTATTCTACCATTAATTGCCATGATATAGGCGTCATTCGTCTATCGCTATTTCGATGATAAGTTGAAAAAGCAAATCAGTTCCTCTAGTTCTGACCTTTAAAGCGCTTGTGACAGCCATGTCACTTCCACGAAGTCGAATCAGCTTAATTTCTCTCGTTGTTATAAAGGTAAAGGAAAAAGTTTCCATTCTTGCGCACAATCAAGGCTGAATAATAGTGAGAAAGAGGAAAACAAGCCAGTAGACATATCTCAGACATTTTAAAACCATAATATTAGTTCGCTTAGGTCGAACATATATGGAAAAGGGAGGTGCGTTGGTAGTGTTGAGCCCGTCTCAGATACCTAAGTATCGAGAAAGAATCAGATTACTGAGCTACAGAATGACTCTGAACTAACGTAACTGCTTTGGGATCTCCCCTTTGTATATGATAATGGACTCGACTGAGTATACATATACTCCTGCCTTAGAGAGAACAGCAGTTGAGACTGGAGAGTCTTCGTAGAGATCCGTTACAGTTATCGGAGAGTACCGGAACTGATACGTAAGTTACCGAGAGATACCGAAGTTACCCAGAGACTACCGCATCAGAAGTCAGACTAACTCTGAGCTCCACTCAGCTAGAATAATATACACGGATATATTATTTCCAATGACTTCACTTCAAGACTTGTATATATTTATTTCTTACTAATAGTATTCCTGGATTTACTAACCTGCATTCAAGTTTGTATATTACGTTCAATATAACCTACTTTTCTATCTCCATATCTGTTTTGTTGTTCATTATTTTGTACAGTTCTTAACCCGGAATCCACAACAGTAACTGATTAATCAAGCGAGATCAGGGGATAATGTTCCAAAGATCTATTTATTAAACATAGAATTAGGTTCATTGGGGAGCAAAGTCGAAATTTTAGACATTTCTGGAAATTAATTAATGAGAGAGGGATAACATATGTAAAAAAAATATTTTTACCAATATTTTCTAAAAGTAATTATTTCAAAATTGATTTCAGCTAATTATGAATAAGTTCTGAAATTTTCATCAAAATCCGACCATTATTTGATTTTTGCAAGAATTTCCAAAAATGCATTGCAATTACGCTTTTTTCACATAAGAAACTGTGCGTCAATTTAAGTCTCGCACTGAGGTAAGAAAAAAAAAGATTTTCTACCAAAATTTCGAACCTGTTAGAAATAATTAAAAAAAAAATTAAAAAATAATTAAAACATACTTTGATCTATCCCGTTAATGATAATATAAACATTTTGCCGATAAAGAAATTTTTTGGCTGTGCCTTGAACTTCTTATCGATGAGAAGAAAAATAAAAATAGACGACTTTTAACTTGGAGTTTAGTATTACAAGAATTCAGTTTAAAGATGGAACATTTTAAAGGCAAAGAAAATAAATGTGTGGATGCATTATCACGTATGGTACACCGGCCAGCACAAAAAAAAAAAAAAAAAAAAAGAGACAAAAAGAAATTGCATTTTTCCCTACTGGGTGTGAGGAGGTTACGTTCTCAAATATTCATCCCTAACCCCGACCGTACTAAAAGACATACTGTCAATTAACTACCACTCTTTCTTTCTCTTCCGCTGACATTTATCTTCTCTGTCTGGATACAGTATTTTTTTTTTATAAGCGTTTCACCCCGAGCAAGGCATGTCACTGCCACTACTGCGCAGGGGGCTACGTAGAGTGGAGAAAGGCTGATTAAATATAGGAAATGTCAGAGGGTGGGTGATAGGCGGGTAAGGATACTGAGAATGAGGGTTGGGTAGATGAGAGTGTTCTGAGAATAGTTGGGAGTTAGTGTGATAGGAGGTGTCTATTGACCCTAAATTTAAATACCTGGAGATTGTAACTGTCGGGAAAGCAGACTTGTGGAAGGGAGTTCCACAGTCGGGAAGCGCGAGAAAAGAAAAAATGAGTCAAATTAACATAAACCAGACAATGTCCCTTAGAAACAGTATCGGTTGATGGCTAAAAATAACACATACGTGCAGAGTCACAAGACAGAGTATGAAAGATTGCGCGGGAAAATACTTGATAACCAGTTGGACAGCGGACCTCGAGGGATAACCACTTCTTTTTACGAGGAGATTTATTAACGAAGAGATGGAACCTTGCATCCAACTTCCCTTGCCACATATCGAAATTTACTAAATAGTCACAAACCAAAAAGCAATGGTGAATTAATAAGTGTGTTAATCACGAAACAATAAGGCATACGTAATTATTCCAGGTAATGAAAACTGAAAACGCATTGGTCAAGTCAACGTAAAATTTTGACGACAGAAAGAAAACTTTTATTCGAAAAGAAACGAAGATCAACAGAAGCTTCCAAATTTGAAATAAAAAAAGTAGAAGTGAAGTTAATGAAAATAAAAGGGAAATATAAATAGAGAGAGAGGGGGGAAGGGTAGAGAGAGGAAGAAGAAAAAATGTTTTTTTTTTTATTTCAGAATGCAGTCAAAAGTTAATGTTTCTTATATTCGCATATCACATACTCTGCACATACAGGTTTCCCCGGATCTTTTTTGCTTTATATTGAATATTGTTAAAATATAATCCCGTTTTATTTCTTCTCTGTTGCTTATTTTCCTTATCCGTGTATCTGATCCTGCGAAAATATAATCCTCTTGCCAATAAGACTAAGTTTTTTTAAAAGAAATTTCGTTTCATTCTTTATATGGCGACAATTAGGTCGTAACACCGGATATTGAACACAAAACTCTTTGATTCAAGGACTTCTAGGATATCTTAATCTTTTATCCATTTAGCCATTTGTCCATCAATCTAATGTTTCAATAAACTTTTTTTAACTGATCTCATATTTAAAACGATTCTGAGATATTTTAGATCAGTCAGTTAAAATCCATACGTGATGCACGGTTGGGTGATCATGTCTCGAAATAGACATGACTGACTGGGCAGAAGATTATCCCGCAGTAGGTTGCCATTGCTTTCTGTGGTACACTGGTTGCCAACCAAGGCTATAGAACCCAGTCTGTCCTGTTATTTGACTCTTAGCTAGAAGGGGAAGAGGTGTATTATATTATTAAGTAGTAATTGATGGAGGATCAGTTTATTACTTCATAACAATATAAAACTGATCCCTCACTTTAGTGCCAGCACAACCCTTAATTATGTTTTCAACTATTATATTCAGTCAGTTAGTTAAGTACCATGCGTGATACACGCTTGGATGATCATGTCTCGAAATAGAGATAACGGACTGGACAGAAGATTATCCCGCAGTACGTTGCCATTGCTTGCTACAGTAGACTGCTTGCCAGCCAAGGCTATAGAACTCAATCTGTCCTGGTATTTAACCCATAACTGGAGGGGAGAGACGGATTAATAGTTTTCCCAAGCGTATTTGCGCGCAAGTGAATGCGAGGAATTTAACTGGAATTCGAACTTTGCTCCCTGATTTGTTATTCCGAGTTGATATTCACTGCACCACAACGCACATTTGAAGATACTTTCAGGAAAAATGCAAAGTCTGTATAAGTTGACATACACTCGGATACATACATCAAAAGATTTAACTTAAAACAAAGGAAATCTTTTTTGTGTTGCTCTTAACTGACTCATCAAATTGTTTAGGCTTCGTCGTTATTTAAAATTTTGGCAGACCTGAAGAAGACAACCAGCGCCTTTGAATTTGTTGTTTTTCTTTTTTTTTTTTTTAACTTTTTTTAGCGCAATCTTGTCGATTATTACATAAAGTTTGCGATTTCTTTTTAATCATATCACCCCAAGCAAGGCGATAACGCCACTGATGCGCAGGGGGCTACGTAAGGGTAAAAAGAATGGAAAAGAGAAAGCCGTAAACCACATTCTAACCAGGAAACAAGGGATGAGCCTCTTCACCTGTTCAATAAACGTGGGTGGAATGATAAAAAAAAAAGAAAAATTGAAAACATTTCAATATTTAAACAATTTTAGTGGGGCTCATTTTCTCATACAACGTTATATTAAATCGATCCTTCATTTTGGAACCACTCGCGTTGGGGGTCGCTTTGTTTTTTTTTTGTTTTTTTTTTTTGTGGGTGGGGACGAGTTGTTGCTCTTGTTTTTGTTTTTTTCAAGTTTTCTTCTGTTCTTACGATGGCATCTTCCTCGGAAACTCGAAGAATGTCTATTTTCAAAAATTTTGATTCAGTTGTTGAATATGCGCAAGCAAAAAAGTTAATTGCACAGGATCGATTTACTATAAGGTTGTTCAAAAAACTGAGCCTCCCGCTAAAATTGTTTAAATGTTAAAATTTTTACAAATTTTTTTGTCAGTCGGAAAGCTTAGGTTGTAATCGATAAGATTGCACTGAAAAAAGTAAAAAAAAAAAAAATGAAAAACAACAAATTTAAAGGTGGTGGTAGTCTCCTTCAGGTCCGCCGAAATTTCTTATATTCCAAATTTCTGTCAAGAGGCCGGAGTTCAAACCTACGTATATGCTAAGATTTCGAAAGCTGATTATCAAGAAAGAAAACATTTCCTTGATCGATCTATCGAACAAAAGAAACTTCAACCTACCAAATCGTTCTTTTAACCTTTTGCTAGACTCTGTAAATATTTGGCTTATCCTTTGATCAAATCTGTTTTCCTTTCGCTCAAATATGAAATATAAATAAACGGAAACCATTTAAAACATTGAACTATTTGGATGCGAATTACTGGTGTCAGTGGAAAGGAAGAGAGGCCGTTGGGTCCCCGGAGTGGAGAAAAACTTTCACCAGAGGCATAGGAAGAAATGAGTACATTTGAAACGCTAATATTTAATCCGCAAGAAAATTTTAACGTAGATGGCCGGTATCAGGTTTGTTTTGACAATGATATATGTAAAAAGGTCGTCGTATGACCCCTGGGCCAATCTGTGTGCGTGTTAGTCACCTGTAAACACTTGCAATCAGCAGGTGGTTAAAGGGAAAGTGTGAAACGTTATCTAAGAAAGCATGCATGGAGATGTGTGTATTTTGCGTGATTGACCTGGGTGGGGAGGTTGATTGAAGAAGTACCGACTGCAGAGTTGGGAGTTGGAAAGTTGGGATGGCATTTAGATCGTTAAAACGGAACGAGCTGAAAGAAAGAACGAAAGAAGAAGAAGAAAAGAAAAATGAATAAAAAATATGTTATATTAAAACGAAGAGAGAGAAAGAGAGTTAAGAAAGCGCTGGAAAGATATGAGAAAAAGAAAGAGGAAAGGAAGATAAAACATGAGAATGAATGAAACTGACAAAGAAAGACAGATACGGTAAAAAAAAAGGAAAAGAAGGAAGGAAGAAAACGAAAGGAATATAGAACATGAGAATAAGAGAAAAAATAACTAAGGAAGAATGAAGAAAAAAGAAAAAGTGTTGAAAAATATTGAAAAGCAGCGAAACATGAAGGAAAATAGAAAAAGCAAGAAAATCCAAACAAAGAAATTGTGAAGAAAAAATGTAACTTGAAAAAGAAAAAAGAAAGAAAAAGAAAAAAGAAAGAAAAACACAAAAGAAAGAAAAATAAAAAAGAAAAAAGAAAAAAAAGAAAAAAAGAAAGAAAAATAAAAAAGAAAGAAAAACACAAAAGAAAGAAAAAGAAAAAAGAAAGAAAAATAAAAAAAGAAAGAAAAATAAAAAAGAAAGAAAAATAAAAAAGAAAGAAAAACAAAACAGAAAAAAATAAAAAACAAAGAAAAACAAAAAAGAAAGAAAAATAAAAAATAAAAAATAAACAGAGGTGAAGAATGAAAGATAGAAAGAAAATAGAATAACAGTAGAAAGAATATCTGAGAAAGAATGAAAACGAGAAAAAGAAACATACAAAGAAAAAGAAAGAAAAAATGCGAAAGAAATTAATGAAAAAGGAAGAGAAAAGGCTGTTGTCTATCAATCATCACAGGCAACCTCTCCTGCCTTCCATAAACATGGACCAAGTGAGTCTTCCTGAGAGCAATACACTGCGGTCTTACCCTCTCTTCCGATCTCAAGTGGAACCATTACATTGAGTCAATAGCTAAATCCACTGCTAGGAAGGTTGGGTCACTGTGTCGGGTCAGGATGTTTTTTTCCGCCTAAATTCATCTTGCATATATACAAATCAACCATCCGCCCGTGCATGAAGTACTGCTGTCATATATGGTCAGGCACTCCTGCTGTTCATCTCAGTGTTCTTGACAGGCTCCAAAGGAGAATCAGTAATGTGATAGGTACCGACTTGTCGGTTCGACTCCAGCCACTTCCCCACCGATGGGATGTGGCTTCCCTTTGTCTGTTATATAAATACTTTCATGGCTTCTGCTCCAACGAACTTAAGTCACTGGTGCCTCTGCAACAGGTGTTTACTTGTGTAACCAGATTGGCAACTGGGTCCCACCCATTCACAGTTAGATCAACCAAATGCAGACGACAATTCTACTCCTGCAGCTTCTTTCCTCGCATTTCCCGCCTGCGAAACTCGCTTCCATATTCTTGCTTTCCTGACGGCTACAACATCTAGGAATTTAAATGCAATGTCAATACTCATCTCTTAAACACTTGACTCTAGTTCTTTCTACACCGCCCTGTATATCTCTTCCTTTCTCTCCACCTTTGTAACTGTCATCACACCTGTATTCACATCCTTAACTGGTTCGTCTTTCTCTTTACTCTCCTCCTATCTATTTTTTTTTTACTCTTATGTAGCCCCCTGCACATCTGTGGTGTTCCCGCCTTGCTCGGGGTGATACGATTTAAAAAAAGTGAAAGGACTGTATACAAAGAAAAAAACAGTAAAAGTAAATGAAAAAAGAAGAAGCAAGCAATCAGTTAAGTGCTGTACGTGATACACGCTTAGACGATCATGTCTCGAAAGAGACATGACTTGGCAGAAGAATTTTCCAGCATTAGGTTGTCATTATTTTATGCGAGAGACTGGTTGCCAACCAAAGTTATAAAACCCAATACTTCCCTACTATTTAACTCATAGCTGGAGGGAGAAATGACAGATTCCCAAGGATATTTGCTTGTAAGATAAATGCAACGAATTCAACTGAAATTCGAACTCGGCTCTCCGATTTCTCCTTCCGAGTCGATATCTACTGCACCACTGAGTACATAAAAGAAGGAACATAAATGAGCAAAAAAAATAAAAAATAAAAAATAAAAAAAAATAAAAAAAACAAGCAAAAAGAAAGAAAAAAGAAATAAAACAGGTAAAAAATAAAAGAAATGAATAAAAAGAAAGAAGGAAAGTAAGCGTAAAAAGAAAGAAATAAACAAAAAAGAAAACAAAAAAAAGAGAACGTAAAAACAGACTTTCATTTTTGCGTTATTTTTATATACATTTGAACCACATATCTGCAAAATTTGACACATATAATTTATTGTGCATCTTCATTATAGCAGTTCTTTATTAAAAGAATGAGTGTTAATAAATTTATTCTATTAATGAATATTTTTTAAACACTCCTCTCAAAAGAACGTGTCATAAACAAGCCGAGCCTATTGTATTATTTTTGTATAATTTTACGTTTTTTTTTTATTATAGAAATTTCTATATCTTCTGTATTTTATTCCTTCTTTCTCTTCCGTATTTCATTGTTTTTCTAAATTCCATTCATTTGTTAACTTCTATAAAAAGAACAAAAAGGCATTCACCAAGTTTAATAAATATAAAACCTTTCACAGGAAGCAAATAGTACATTAGTCTTTGAACCGATCACAACTGTCGTTCTTTACTAGATGCCCCACAGTAACGTAATAAATGTCAAAGAAATTGTTTGCAATCTAATCTTGCATACCATTGATTGATGCAAAGAGTTTGATCACAGTTGGTTGCCAAGAATTGTGACCTTACTTCGAGAAAAATGCTATTTCGAATTTATCCAAATTCCCTTAATTAACAACCAGGAGATCGAATCACAATTGATGTTCAAAGTATGTTCCTTTGCTCTCTATTAGGATTAAAACTTTGTCCCCCAATAAGATTAAAACTTTATTCTCAATTAGGATTAAAACTTTATCCTCTATTAGGACTAACATTTTGTTTTCTATTAGAATTAAAATTTTGTCCACCATTAAGATTAAAACTTTGTCCTCTATTAGGATTAAAACTTTGTTCTCTATTAGGATTAAAACCTTGTCCTCCAATAAGATTAAAACTTTGTCCTCAGTTAGGAATAAAACTTTATCCTCTATGAGGATTAAAATTTTGTTCTCTATTAGAATTAATTTTTTTTTCCTTCATTAAGATTAAAACTTTCTCTTCTATTAAGATTAAAACTTTTCCCTCTACTAGGAATAAAACTTTGTCCTCTATTAAAGTTTAAAACTTTGTCTTCTATTAAAATTAAAACTTTGTTCTCTATTAGAATTAAATCTTAGTCCTCCATTAAGAATAAAACTTTGTTCTCTATTAGGATTAAAACTTTGTCCACAATTAGGATTAAAACTCTGTCCTCTATTAGGAATAAAACTGTCTTTTATTGGGATTAAAACTTTATCCTCTATCACGATTAAAACGAGTAAATCTCAGTAATATTAATCTGATTTAACAATAGTTACACTGTTTGCATGCGAACTTTTGTCCTGATTCTTGTTGTTATTACAATGTTTCAGCTGTTGTACCCTCTGTCCTTCATCAGATACATGTCAATATATCTGATGAATTACAGGTAAATCTGAGGAAATTACAGGTAATTCTTCCGGGCAAAAGTGTAGTAAATTAAAGCGTTGGTTCATGAATTTGTTGACATAGTAATTGCTAGTTCAATCCCTGGACCGGGCAGTGTGTACTTGGACACATTGGAAATTCAGTGAGCAAAACTAAACGAGTTATCTCCCCTAGACATGGGCAGTTAAACAAAACAGTTTAGGCCCATAAATTAAATGAAATAATCAGAACGGAATTCTTTGGAGGTTAACCGGATCCGTATACACCTAACGAAGGTCGGAGATGAAGAAAATAGTTCGCTTTCAAGTTTTGTAAAGAATGGAAACTACACATCCTAGGAATTCAGAGACAGATTTTACAAGTATAAATACTATTGTTTATACAAAGAAAGAAAAGAATTGGATTTTATAGAGGGATCAAATTCATTTGTTTGCAGTTGAAAATGTAATATTCTTAGACTGAACAAAATTATGTAAAATATAATTTCTTGCCAATCGACTACAGACGAGTGCAGTTTAAGATTCGACGAAGCCATATTTTTGTTGTTATACATTGTTTTTCTGTCAAAGTGTCCATATTTGTTTTTGAGTCGTAAAAAGTTGCAAATATTAGGAAACACCGTGGAGATCAGACACTCCACAAATCAGTGGTTTCCAGTCTTGGAATATTAAATATCGCTTTTGTCTCGTTCAATCTCTCCTTTTGTTTTTCATTATTAACCCAAAAACATTCTTAGATCATTGACAAACCTTTATGCAGAAGAAACTGTTGTACAAATTTAAGCGCCAGTGGGTGAAATTGCCTCTCCCTATTAAAAAAAAAATTAACGGGTGTTTAACTAAAAAGCAGGAGTTATCCCCCTTGAGTAAACTCTTCTGACTTTAGCTGAAAATAACAGTTAAAAAAAACTTTGTAAAAGAACGTTATTGCTTCTTTTTTATTTTAACAATTTCATCCTAAGTTAGAGAATAATGTCACAGAAACGTAAGAGGTTAGTTGGAGTGAAAGAGTCTGATAAACTTTAGTGAGAAGAAAGGACAATATAAAAACAGGTTTCACGAATACAGAAGATGACGACTGACGTTGAAGTTTTGAAGATCGCTCGTGGTGGGAAAGCAGGAAACAGAAAGAGGGTTCCACATTTAAGAAGTACAAGAAAAAAAACTAGAGTGGAACCTACCGTATGCGACCCTCTTCGTCAGCGACTACCTGTTGTTAATGACCGTTTTTCTATGAACGGACAATTTGCTAATGTTAATTGACCCTCAGTGAGCGACCACCTCCAGGACGCAACCAGCGACTAACATCAACGAGTGAAAATCACTGATTAAACGACTGCTTTTAAAAAAATCCATTTTGGTCGTACACTACGAACTTCAAAATTAGGAGAAACTAAATTGCTTGTAACGACACAGTGAACCAACCTTTTTACAAGTAGACCGAGTAATTGATTCAATATAATCACACCATTTCTTTTCAACTGGAGACATTAGTCTGAGAAGGCGCAATGAGTCACTTTCCCGGAGATTAGTATCAAGCATACTGATGTAAGAGAAAAAAGGTTCTTTATGATGGCTAAAGGATAGCAGTTTTATTTTGAAGGCATTAAATTTTTCATGCCATTTCTTGCCTCAATCGATAACTGATTTGATTCGAGAGCAGTTGCCAGTTTTATTTTGTCGGACCTGTCGCATTCATTTAAACAGGTGTAAATAGTTGTCCCATCATCATGATTACCTATTCTGGAACGGAAAACTCCGGAAAGGTCCTTGATGAAGGTATAAAACAACATAAGTCCAAGGATAGAACTCTAGGGAATACTTGCATTACAGTGAAATGATCTAGAAGAGTGGCCATTCAAGATGATCTTCATCACATGATTTATTAAGAAGGATTGGAACAAAATACCCGTTTAGAGACACCTTTGCCCTGGATTTTGTGGAGTAGATCAGCATATTGATTAGTTGGTTGTTTTGTTTTTATGGCAAATCAACCTCGGCAGGTGATTTATTGCCAACTAAACGTTATTTATTTATTGCTGGTAATACCTTTTTTTCCAACAATTTATTGTTGCTTATATAAGTTTTTTGTGTCTAGTAATACATTTTACCTTTCGAGTATCAAGATTCATTGGGATTTGTTTTTAAGAGCAGGGTCTCCAAGTCCTACCCTTGTTATTTAACCCATAACTGGAGGGAATGGACGGATTAATATCTTTCCCAAGGGCACCAGTGCTTAAGTGAATGCAGGGTATTCAACTGGAATCAAATACGATATCCACTGCACCACAACGCACATCCGTCACTATACTCTAACAGCACCTGGTATTCCCAAGCGGTCACCCATCTAAGTACTGACCAGACTCAATGTTGCTTAACTTCGGTGATCGAGCGAGAACCGGTGTATTCAACGAGATAGGCCGTAAGCCAGGTCAGCATGTACAAGCCCGTCAAACGATTTTGAGATATCTAATATCAGAGCCCGAGCCTCGCCGTTATTATCGAAAAACTGACAAACGAATTTACTGTTAACTGCTAACCGACGTAAGGAAACGGAAGCCATATTGTTTTCCCAAAGAAAGCGAGAAACTTAATCAATTCAGCGGTAAAATCTTTTAGCACTTTGTCAAATTAGAGCGTTCCAAAGGTTAGAACGTTCACCAGAATTTCATGATAGATACTATAGTTTATAGATGCACTTCTAAAACACAAGATGCCCAGAGCTTAGCAACTAGTCTCTACTTTGACCTTACTATAGCCATTCAGTGGCAAAACAAACTACCAACACCGTAAAAAACAAACTCGAGTTGTTTTATCATCGATGAGATCATCATATTGATTTTGTTTTAATCATTTCACCCCAAACATGGTGTGACCGCCATTAGTATGTAGGGGGTTACAGTGAGAGAAATGCCTGGGTACAGTGGGTATTGAAGAAAGGATAAAAAAATGAACGGGGTTCAAGAAGATAGTGTGGTGATACCGAGCAAAGCGAGGGACCGGATGTTTGCACTCTCACGACCAAAAAGCAAATAACCAAAACTCGTCGGTGCGCACCCCGGCTCCGCGCAGATGTTCCGGTTGAAAACTAAAAATTCATTAAATATCAAATTCCAGTTCACGAGCCTACGCGAAATTTATTTATCGGCCAATGGGAAGCCCAGAATCAAATACGGATGAGAATTCCCAAAAGACGAAATAAAAAGCCGTTACAGAAAGCATCGCCAGACAGACAGAACGACGGAGACAGACTCGAGAGAGACGAGTGTAATTAGCATCTCCCTTGACCGAAGTCAAGCGAATACCTATACTCGCCTCTCTTCACTCTCCTTTCCTTCTTCGCTGTCTCAAAACTACTTACCGACCAAAGGAGTGGATACATCAAAGACATTCCTGATTTACAACGCTCCCACAGTCATAAGCACAACTTTTCTTTTCAGCATTTTATTGCCATGAACATTTTAACGTCAGTTGGACCCATACTTAAAGGATTACTTTAATTGTAAAAACATGAATTGATATGTGTATATATATAAAATGTTTCTAAACTCAATTTACTTTTCTTGATTTATAATCTTTTATGAATCTTAGTGGGCTAGATAGCCCACTATAAGTCATCAAGAAAATTCCTTTAATCTGCAACAAACACACAAATACTCTCCACCAGAACGGATAATCACCACTATAATAGAAGATGGCAATTGATGTTGCATTTAAATGTTTGGAGATTGTAGCTATCTGGGAAGAAAAAAGGCTGGGTACAGTGGGTATTGAAGAAAGGATAAACGATGAACGGGGTTCAAGAAGATAGAAGATGGCAATTGACATTGCAGTAAAATTTTTCTTAAAATCGATTGTTGCTTCTATATTTATGTATCTAGAGCATATTTATGTATCTAGAGCATCTTTGTTGCCATATTCACCTTCAATATCTGTCTATATTTCTGAGATGAGGTATTGTAAGGATTTACACTATTTACATTGTTCGGACTGTTGTCTCCATCTTTGTTGCCATATTCGCTCCTTCAACATCTGTCTATATTTCTGAGATGAGGTATTGTAAAGATTTACACTATTTACATTGTTCGGACTGTTGTCTTCATCTTTGTTGCCATATTCGCTCCTTCAACATCTGTCTATATTTCTGAGATGAGGTATTGTAAGGATTTACACTATTTACATTGTTCGGACTGTTGTCTTCATCTTTGTTGCCATATTCGCTCCTTCAACATCTGTCTATATTTCTGAGATGAGGTATTGTAAGGATTTACACTATTTACATTGTTCGGACTGTTGTCTTCATCTTTGTTGCCATATTCGCTCCTTCAACATCTGTCTATACTTTTGAGATGACTTGTAACTATTTACATTATTTACATCGTTCAGATGGTTTCCTTCATCTTTATTGCTATATTCACGACTTTTCAGCCATTCTACTCTCCGGTCTTCTTCATGTAATATACGTTGGAATTTCGAATCGAACGCTTTACTTAGTCCACGGGGGTAGATTGTTCTAATTCTACACATGACCCAGTGAGTAAAAATGTTGATGGATTAATCCAAAAAGAGACGTAGCGCAAGGTGTTGTAAGTTCAATACCTGACCTCAGCAGAGATGAGCAAATATTGGAGTTACAAATATTGGAGTTACAAAAAGGAATTAACTGGTGCTGAGATAGCCAGAAAAGGCATGACTCGTTGGATTAGAATAATCTAAATCCATGAGCTAAATAAAGGTTTCGGTTCGAAATTCCAGCGTACACTACCTGCAGACGGTCAGAGCGTAGAACGGCTGAAACGTCGTGAATATGGCAACAATTAAAATCTGCAATATGATTGGTTCTGACTTGGCATCTCAGATTAAGTCATTTCCCTATCAACTTTAGGTATCTTCCCTGTGCCTTTTCTGTAAATATTTTCTTGTTAATTAATCATTCTTCTTTGGTACCTCGACATTATGAATTTTTGTGGTGCAGTTGATATTGACTCGGAACAACAAATCGAGGAGCCGAGTTCGAATTTCAGTTGAATTCTTTGCATTCACTTACGCACAAATACCCTTGGGAAAGGTATTAATCCGTTTCTTCCCTCCAGTTATGGGTTAAATAATAGGAGAGATTGGGTTCTATAGCTTTGGCTGGCAACAAGTGTACCGCAGAAAGCAATGGCAAACTACTGCGGGATAATCTTCTGCCCAGTCAGTATGTCACTTACGAGATATGATCGCCAAAAAAGTGTATCACTTATGGCACTTAGCTAACTGACTAAATATAATAGTTGAAAAAAGGATTAATGCTTCTGATGGGCATAAAGTGAGGGATCAGTCTTCTATTGATATGAAGTAATAAACTGATCCCCCACTAATTACTACTTAATAAGATAATTTATCTGTTCCTCTTCTAGCCATGAGTCAAATAATAGGATAGATTGTGTTCTATAGCCTTGGTCGGCAAACAGCTACCACAGAAAACAATGGCAACTCACTGCAGGATAATCTTCTGCCCAGTCGGTCATGTCTCTTTCGAGACATGATCGCCCAAAGCGTGTAGCACGTATGGCACTTAACTGACTGACTGAATATAATAGTTGGAAACATGATTAAGGCTTCTACTTGGCATAAAGTGGGGGATCAGTCTTCTATTGCTATGAAGTAAAAAACTGATCCCCCACTAATTACTACTTAATAAGATAATTTATCTCTTCCCCTTCTAGCTATGAGTCAAATAATAGGATAGATTGGGTTCTATAGCCTTGGCTGGCAACCAGTCTACCGCAGAAAGCAATGGCAACCCACTGCAGGATAATCTTCTGCCCAGTCAGTCATGTCTCTTTCGAGACATGATCGCCCAAAGCGTGTATCACGTATGGCGCTTGCTTAACTGACTGACTACACTGGCAGCTAAGTCTCATCATTTTATTATTGAAATTACTAGAGGTAACCATAGGTTTTACTTTGTTAGTTTCTTTTCTCGTGCCTTTCTCTTGTGGAATTCTTTTCCGGTTTTTTCTTTCCAGTCAACATTGATTTTCAGAAATTTGAATCCAATGCCAACCATAATCTTCCATTTCCTTGAACCCTGTTCTTTTATTTTTTGTCCTTCTTAATAATTTTTTTTCTCAGAGACTTCACTTTCAGTACCTCTCCTGCGAGGTAGTGGTTTTATTGCCTTGTTTGTGTGAAATGATTAAAAGAAATATTTGAGTTGGAGCCCTCACTTTTCATCCCTGATAGAGATAAAAATCGTTTACTTGGTCGTGTAGGTGACGACATTTTATCCATTCTATAACACCTTTCTCATAAATTCAACGCTGTAGGTCCGGCGCTACTTAATCTTTATTTAAATGGAAATCTATATGCTTAAGTTCTGACCTTTACAACTAGAAGATGCCATATTATTTCCATAAATCATCATCATTTCCCCCCTCGACATAAGAATCTGTAAATTACCAACTGAACATAGGTTTCAGTATTAAAAACTTACCACTGATAAGGACAGGTGGACAACAAAGCCGCAAATAACTTTAACAATCACAGGACTTTAGTCTTCGTCTTCGGTTAATTAAATGGCTATTCCAGTCAGTGATAATTCCCTTTTCTTAACTTGCTCTTTTATCACAGAGAAAAGTCATTTGGACCGCCCTCCATCACACAACAACGTAAAAAAAAAAATAAATAAATAAAATAACGAACGAACAGTTACCAACCATTCAAAATGAATCCTGTCATCGCCGGCGGTCAAAAGCTGTTGTCTTTCAGATCCAATCACATGTTTAATCTGGTTGAATCAGAAAATTGCAAACCACTGAGATGAGGTCATCTTAATCGATTCAGTCTATAAAACATTCTTCCGAATCTATATGCCGTTGTATTTTCAGGACGTAGGCGATTATGGCTCTCTACAACTTTCTAAATGTCGTAACCCTTAGCAATATTTGTCTTTTTACTGTCCCTTGTTTGGGCCTCTGTTCTAGGAGGGAAATCGGGTATGGGTACTGCAGAAAAGTCAAGTGTTAAGTTGCAAGAGATTTTACGAGCAAAACATTCAACCTTGTCTGATGTGGATGTGAATTGAATAAAAGAGAAATCGAGGATATGCTGTTGTTCAGCACACTCTTAAAGAGCTGCCAGTAATCTTTGGAACCGAACTTGCGAGGTGCTATGTCATTCTATCAACAAACAATAATTTACCATCATTTAGGATGCGCTTGTATTCATTACGAGCAGAGACAAAGAGGCGCCTATTGTAATGTAACGTGTAGCCCCAGTCTAACCTGAAGGAGTGATTCTTGTGGGCAAAGGCAACCAATGAAAAAAATGAGGAAGATGAACGAGGTTTAAGTCGGAATTTCTTTCTTGGGATGAAAGAATCAAAAAGGAGACGTCAGAGACGCAGTTTTAAACAAGAAGACTAAAAATTTTGTTCCAAGTGTTGTGGACTAGTTTTCGCACTGAAGGTTATAATCGTGCTATGTCGGTTGCTAAGCACCCAAAATTTTAGGAACTTGGGAATCTTCCACTGTAAGCTGACTCCGAAGTATTCGGCTAACTGCCGACTAATATCAACTGCCTAGTACTACTGAACTCCAATAGAATTCTAAAGAACTCTCTAGAACTTCTAAGAACTCCTATGAACTTTCCAAGAATTTCTCGAGTTAACTTCCTGTTAACACTTATTAATATAGGAGAGAGAGTCCATTATCTGAGGAATAGGTGCGTTTAACCATAACAGAGGGAGAGTCAATTATCTGAAGAATAGGTGTGTTTCACCATAACAGAGGGAGAGACCATTATCTGAGGAATAGGTGTGTTTAGCCATAACAGAGGGAGAGTCCATTATCTGAGGAATAGGTGTGTTTCACCATAACAGAGGGAGAGTCCATTATCTGAGGAATAGGTGTGTTTCACCATAACAGAGGGAGAGTCCATTATTTGAGGAATAGGTGTGTTTCACCATAACACCAAGGGACGTCGCGAAGGAAATCATGGAACGAATATCATTCGGCCCGTAAGATATTCCGTTGGTAAAAGGTTCTTGGATGTAGATAAAATAGGAAGATATATTTATAAACATTACATCATAATTAGAATTGCCAAGAAGTCAGAGCTACATAGAATGGTAAAAATCAGGGATAAAAGTAAATAAGTGATCTTTTTTTTTTTTTTAATCATGTCACCCGGAACAAGGCGGTAACGCCACTGATGCGCAGGGGGCTACGTAAGAGTGAAAAGATTGGGAAAGAGAAAGCCGGAAACCACATCCAAAACAGGGAACAAGGGATGAGCCACTTCACCTGTTCAATAGACGAGGATGGAGTGTGAACCGGGCAATAGTTTAGTCTATCTACTACAATGATCTAGAAGAGAAGTGTGTCCTTCAGGGTTAGTGAGGAAATGCGTGGGAAAATCCACCACTAACGCGAGAGCCGTTTTATTTGAAGTAGGAAGTAGTCTGAAACATATTAATTATGCCATTATTTTCTTCCTATAATAATATAATCTTTTCGTGAAGGATTTTTAAATCGATTCACTTTCCATCCAATTTTGCCTGAATAATTTTTTCTCTTTCAAATAGAATTGTACTATTTTGGTCCAAATGTGATAAGCAACTAATGCATGAAGGCAAAATGATAATGGTAATATTAGCCGTCTCTTTATAAGGAAATATTCAGCAGGAGTTGATGGATTTTACTCCACAGAACAACTTCCGGTGAAATATGAGTCACTCAATGGTGCCAAAAGTTTGACCTTTTCTTAAAAGCAAATTCGAGTCAAATATTACTCATTGGTTTCAAAGTTTTAGTAATTTAAAAAAATGCTTTTCTTGTAAAAGTTCTGAATTTGGTAGAAAAAAAACAGGAAAAAAAAGAGAAAAATGCCAAAATCGAAATAACTAGCAAAAGATCGGAAATTATCAAATTCTCGATTAAATGTTTTTGTTTTAAGAGTAGCTAAAATTTTACAGAAATTATTATTGTTATTATTATTATTATTATTATTATTGCCATTTTTCATCATATTTTGGATTTCTGCTATGGTCGCACTACCTATTATTATTATTATTATTATTATTATTATTATTATTATTATTATGTAATTTTCTATTATAAATTGATTTCTGTTATGGTTGCACTACCTACCAAGTCTGTAAGAAGACCTACGGCAGGTCGTGGCGTGTTGTTATGGCTCCATTTCATGTTTTTTCTATCTTCCCCAACATCCCTAGCGTTACATAGACAAAGTTCTCCTTAGTGTGTGTGCTGTACTTAACAAGACAATATATATATATATATATATATATATATATATATATATATATATACGTGAATTGATAAATATACATATGGGTATACACGCAAGTTTATGCACATATATCAAAATATTATTCAAGTGTTAATAAAACAATGATCAATGTAGTTTAAACAGACCGATTAATTATATTTATATTAATAAATATACATATTATCCTACGTAATATGTATATTTATTAATATGTAGATAATAAATTTTAGCTAATATATATATATATATGTATTAATAAATATACATATTATCCTACGTCTATGCCACGAATAGGAGTTTTATGCGTTGCGCAATCATCAGGTGCATATTTCAAACTGACGGTTTAATAGATTTGAATTCAAGTTCACTCGATGTTTATGGAAATTAAATCATATAAATTTAAGTTACTGCTTTTTTAATAACAGGACTAAAAATTTAAATATTCTATTGTTGCATGTAGATAAAAATTTTGAATTTAAATTTAAAATTTGAAATTAAAATTAAAATTAAAATTAATAAAATGCAGAGAGAAGGAATCAATGGGGCGTAAATCATGAGTCTTAAAAATTTAAATATTCAAATATTATATGTACATACATTATTTCGATCAAGTATATATATACATAAGTACTTGATCGAAATTTGTAGAATGACTTGCAAATGAAGTACGAATTTTAAATAAAGAATGAAACATAATATTCCTTGCCGGTCACGTTTATTTAAGTATGTGTATAAACTGACTGATAGTTGGCGAACCAGCTAGATACGAGCTGTCTGAGATAGATATGAATAGATAGAGTTAGATACGGAATGGTTACTATGGTTACATTTTACTGCACAGATTCATCGAATGACAGTCAAGGTGGCCATTTTGCAACGCGAGTGTCGCCATCAATCTGCCCCTACTTTTATGATTGTTTTTTTACTGTTATTTCCTGTGGTATACAAATTAAAAAAGTACCCCATTCTGGTTTTCGTAGGATTGTTTTTGCTACTTCTATTGTTGCTGTTGCTTTGTTGTTGCTGGTTTTTAACGAATTCGTTCGTCACGAGGAATGGATCACTTTGTTCTGTTCCATCTATGATTAATCATTAATTAAAAAGTCTTATTGATTATTGATGTCATAACGATTTAAGTAATTACAAAAGAAAATATTTTAGGAATAGCCATTTTTAATATCAACACTTATTATCAGGCATATTACTAGCAAGGATATTCAGAATTGTTCGGGATAGATTTTTTTCAACTGCATTGCATCAAAATCGTGAGATGACGAGATGTACGTTGCCATTTATATAAAACTATTTGTAAATTTATAGATATTATATATAATTTGTAAAGCTTTGTATTTCGCAGTAACATTTTTATAAGCACAAAATATAATGAATAGATAATGAATGAATAACACAATAATTTCAATGTTCAAAACATTAATTTAAAACCGATCTCAATATAAAAATAGAACAATTAATATTTATTATTAATTATTACGTTAGAACATGCGAAAAATACAAGCTACTACAAAATTGTAAATTTTGTTTCGACATTGAAAGAAAAATGTCTCATCAGGTAGTTGACAATGATGGTAATAAATATTTTTTATTTAAAAAACATTTCTTCTAAGAACAAAACTTCCCTTTATTTTTTTTATTTTTTTTCCTTACAAGGTAAAAAGATAATAAAAAGGGGGAAAATAAAATGAGAAGATGTTTAAGTAACTTGAATTCAACAAATACAGCAAGGTTCCTAAAAGTTCTGCCAAAATTTAGTTACTTTCCGAAGATTTGTGAAAAGGACACGGAAACTGTTATTGGCTTAGGTCAAGATTTGCGTATCTTTCTTCTTCTTCTATATGCCCTGTCCCTTCAGGATGTAGTCGATCATGGCTTTCCACGTCTCCCTATTCCTGGTGGCTCTTAGCACGCCTTCTCCTATTGCACCATGCAACCCTCGTTCCATCATCCACCTGATTAGATCCTTTAAATATGTTATCCGTTGCTTTCCTCTGTTTCTCTTTTCCCTCTATCTGGCCTGTTAGTATCAGGTTCTCCAAACCTTCCTTCCTCATTGCATGTCCCAGGAACTTCAGTTGTCTCTTCCTGATGCTCAGTATTAATTTCCCTTTTGTTTCCATCATTTCTAAGACCTCATCATTACTCACATGCTCGATCCATGATATTCGCAGCATCCTTATGTAGATCTACATTTCAGTTGTTTCAAGTTTTTCTTTCATCTTTGATGATATTGTCCAGCATTCACTGACATATTGAAGAACTGACAACACATATCAATCCAGTACTCTCCTCTTTGTTTCTAGCGAAATTGTCCTGTTTCTTAATACTCTATTCAACTCCTAGAATGCTACCTTGTTTTTTTTGGATCTCAGGAATATAAATGTCTAGAAATTGCTGTGACCACAAAGTGAGGATTCAGTTTATATAATGATTGTAATATGGAATTTATCCTCCATTTTATATCAAGTATGCTTCTGTAGAACCACATTTCAGTTGTTTCAAGTTTTTCCTTCATCTTTGATGATATTGTTCAGCATTCACTGCCATATTGAAGGACAGACATCACATAGCTATCCAGTACTCTCTTCTTTGCGACTTAACGCACCCAAAATGTTAGGAACTTGGTAATTTTCCACTGTAAGCTGACTCCTTAATATTTGGCTAACTGCCGACTAATATCAACTGCCCTTGTCCAACTATGTCCAAACTGGAACTAACTAATAGTTCTACTGAACTCCAATAGAACTCTAAAGAACTCTCTAGAACTTCTAAGAACTTCCCGAATTAACTTCCTGTTAACTCTTATTAATATAGGAGGGAGAGTCCATTATCTGAGGAATAGGTGTATTTCACCATAACATGAATACAAATAGGTAATGTTACATAAAAATTTAAAGTTTAAAATAATCCTTTGTTCCCTGTTTAGGATGTGGTTTCCGGCTTTCTTTTTTCCAATCTTTTCACTTTTCTTTTCTTTTTTTTTATCTTTTTCAATTGGAGTAGATAGACTAAACTATTGCCCGGTTCACACTCCACCCAACATTGAACAGGTGTAGATGCTCATCCCTTGTTCCCTGTTTAGGATGTGGTTCCCGGCTTTCTCTTTTCCAATCTTTTCACTCT
Organism: Ascarosepion bandense; assembly: GCA_037127315.1. Taxonomy (NCBI): domain Eukaryota; kingdom Metazoa; phylum Mollusca; class Cephalopoda; order Sepiida; family Sepiidae; genus Ascarosepion; species Ascarosepion bandense. Next base: position 1,241,696 of record JBBBDQ010001446.1, read on the forward strand.
TACGTAGCCCTCTGCGCTTCAGTGGCGTTACCGCCTTGCTCGGGGTGATACGATTAAAAAAAAAAAATGGAATCATTTCAATTTTCTCGAGGTAATTATCCGAAGGGAAACAAATATTCATACCATTTCGGAGTCTTGTGGGCAGAAGAACTACCGAATTTTATTTGGACATTTTAAAGAGATTCTAACTATATGCTATAATGAATATTTGAACATACAAATTCATGAAACACGAATGCTTGATGTGACATCCAGTATCAGCTAAGTGTCCTTTATTGATTTTATTCTTTCCATATTCTTGTTATATGCAATTATTTACAAACGTTCATCTTGTGTTTGTTTTTAGTCGGCACCTGTTCATATCCCTGTGCTGCAAATTTGAAACAACTAGTAACACAATAATTTAGATAATTGTAAGAAAAACAATTTTCTAAAAAGCAAATAATTGTTCAAAAATCGATGATACTTTAGAAAAAGAGTTGGTCATAGAAAAATATGTATGGATGATACACAATTATATACATGAAAGGAAATGTCACGAAATGATCAATTCTTTACAATATCAGCGCATGAGATTTAGTTAAAAAGAACAAATTAGACCTACCTGTCACTAAGAGAATCAATCATCCAAAATTACCTTTGTAGAAAAATTCAGGAGCTCAAAAAGAAAGAACAGAAACAGGAAAATCATATGGTATAACCCTCCTTTTAATCAGTGAGTTAACTTTAACCAGGGACATAAATTTCCTAAACTAATAGATAAGCATTTTCCCAAAAATAACCTTCTAAGCAAAATAGTCAATAGGAATACAATAAAACTAAGCTATAGCTGCTCCAACAATCTAGAAAAAATAATTAAAGTACATAACAGTAAAATATTGATTCAGGAGATGAGAAAAGAAGAAGACCAAAAAAGACTCCAAAAAGCAGTCCAGCAGAGCCAGCAAGGGCAATGGACAACGTGGGAGAATGCACTCCAAAGAAGTCTCACGTGGAATGTCATTTGGCACGTGGCCCCTCTCAGGATCAGCTTCATTCTCAGAGCTGCATATGACCGTCTGCCCTCATATACAAACCTGGTGAAGTGGGGAAAAACAGACGATCCTTCATGCCCCCTCTGCCATGAAAAACAAACAGTAGAGCATGTCCTAAGTTCATGTAAAGTAGCCCTGGCTCAAGGAAGGTACACATGGAGGCACAATCAAGTGCTCAAAGAGATTGTACAAGTAGTCTGGGCTAGTACCAACACCACAAAAGGGAAAATCAGGATTCCAAAAGCATCCGCAACATTCTTCACGGCAGGAGGCAGCAAATCATGGCCAAGAACAACAGTACCACTTGGAACATGCAGGCAGAGTATGCTGGACGGGGCGGATGACTGGGAGTGCACTGCAGACCTCCCAGAATGGAAGAGTCACCCAGAGATCATCAGCAAGAGTGGCATGAGACCAGACATAGTAGTCCACTCTCAGTCAACCAAGCAGCTGATTATGATAGAACTCACAGTGCCATATGAGAACAGAATGGAGGCAGCTCAAATCTACAAGACTGGAAAATATGCTGATCTGGCAAACAGCATGAGGAGAGAAGACTACCAGGTCAAAGTCCTCACTGCAGAAATTGGAGCTAGGGTGTTTGTAGGAGCGTCTGCATACAGCCTCATGAAACAGCTCTCAGTTGCAGGGAGGGAAAAAACCAGAGCCCTGAAAGCAATGGCAGAAGCGGCAGAGAGGTGTTCAAGCTGGATCTGGTCAAGGAGGAATAAAAGTGAACTTCATAAGGCTTAACTTTCCTACAAATATCAGATGTACCTTTGGCTAAGTGGTTAGTGCGGGGGTCTTTGAGTGAAAATGAGCATATCCAGAAGGTCACGGATCCTATCCGTGGCTCGTCCCAAAAAAAAAAAAAAAGAAAAAGGGCAGCAGAGGGACATCCGGAGTCATGAACCGGGTGTGGCCCAACCCCCCTAGAGTGTCAGGAGATAAGGGCCGAAACACTTGCTTGACGGGGGCTTCTCTTCTGAGGACTCTCTGCTGCCACGCTCTCCACGAGTTTCTTTCTACTAAAAGCACACAACAAAAATAACTCAAACACTAATACCAGTCGGCCCAATAATAACAACCTTCGTAACTGTAGAAACCCAAACCAATGCCCCATCCCTAATAAATGTTTAACGAAATCCCTGATATATATGTGTTCGATTTCATCGACGGAGAATTCCAAAGATGAAAAAATGTATATCGAAAATACCATGAACGTATTTAAAAAACGCTTTTACAATCATCTCTCATTCTTCAGTAACAAAGAAAAACAAAACATGACGTCTCTTTCCAAATACGTTTAGAAGTTAAAAAATGAAAATAAAACACCAAAAGTTAAATGGAAAATCCTCAAACAAGCAAGAACAGCTAAATCAATAACAGAACCATGTTTCCTTTGTCTTCAAACAAAAAAAAATTGAAATCATTAAATACATGAATAGCAACAAACTTTTAAACCAGAGGCATGAAACCACAGTAAACTGCAAACATATTCAAGAACTAACCTTACAATCATGCTAAAAAATACCACAAAAGCCATATCTAGGACCCCTTAGATTGTTGTTAATACTATAAAGGTTTACCTTTATAGTATTAACAACAATCTTACATCAAATTCTACCTGTTACACACCACAAACTGTGATCTAATTTTAAATTTTTCTAGAAAAAATGATTTACTCAATTCAAAATTAAGGTTAAATATACAAAATTAGATTAATAAAAAAAACTGATCTAATTTAAAGTTTTATAGAAAAAAGTGATTTCCTAAATTCAAAATTAAGGTTAAATATACAAAATTAGATTATTTATAAAAAACTGTATTTAAATACTAAAATATCCTATAGTTGTCGAAATAAACATTAAAGACAGGTTCAATTTTATCTCTTCCCAACCTTTACACTTCCTTACTGTCCCCCTTTAATAAAACAAAAGAATAAAGTCTAGCCATGAGGTCATAAACCTATAACCCATCTTCTAATGTTGAATCTGTCTACAAAATTCCCGACACTTTCATTAATCAACTATATTCCCTGCCCACCCCACTTCTTTCAAGATTCTAACAGACAATTTACAAGACTTATTTCCTTATCACTCACCCCCACCAACGTTCCACACACAACTCGCCAAATATATAAAAGAGGCTTTCCATTCCTTTCCACACCACCTGATGAGACATTGTAATATCAATATCAAAACAAAATGAACGCTTTGTAGTGGATATATAAAAAATTTGTACATGTTCTAAAATATAATATATATATTTTATGCTCTCGTTACGACTGAGCTCTCTAGAGAAGTAAAATTTAAAAACATTTTACACTTCTATTATATATGCATTACTCTTCAGAAATAAATTGAGTTATTTCTGTGACTGGTGTGTGTATATACTGCTTATAGAAAACACGTTAAAATTTTCCTTCGCTGATTCCATGCGCCTATAGTTTAGGGGGTAGCAACAACGACTGACACTAAATCGGTCGAGTTCCGATGCCCCGCCAGAAGCAAGTGAATGTGTCTAGCCACACTGATGAGCTGTGATACAGCAAAACAGGCTTTTATGTGGATGGTTAATATATATATATATATATATATATATATATATATTGTCATCCGAAGACAGATCCGTTTCGCTGTATCACAGCTCATCAGTACGGTTAGACTCCGATTGCTCCTTAACCCAGGCTCGAAACCCAACCGAATTGGCGCCAGTCGGCGACTCTACCACTGGGCCACGGGGCGTTCGGTGGAAGAAGGCAGTCTTTTTTAGCGCGCGCATACACACACACACACACACACACACACACACACACACACACACACACACACATATATATATATAGCATATATGTGATATATATATATATAGCACACATATGCTATATATATATGCTATATATATATATATATATATATATATTGCACACATATATATATAGCACATATATATATATACAGCACACACACATATATATAGCACACACATATAAATATACATATATATATATATCACATATATATATACATATATATAATACACACACACACACACACACACACACACACACACATATATATATATATATATATATATATATATATATGTAGGTGTCCATAAACTCCGTGTGCACTTGAAAAAATTATAACTTTATTTGTATTTACGAGAGAAATAATTTGTAAAAAGGATTAGAAAGCAGTAAATCTATTTTTCAAGGTTTTATTGAAATTTTATTTAAATTTCTACATCTCCTCCATCAATAGCAATACAAAGGGTAATACTATATTGCAGTTCACGGAAAACATTTACCATCTGATTTACAGTAATGCCTGAAATCACCTTAGTTATTTTAGCTTTCAAATCTTCTAATGAACTAGGTTTGGTTGCATGCCCAATTGTTTTTCCATGTCCCCCACAAAAACCCTAATGTAGCCAAATTTGTCGAACGTGGAGGCCAATAAAATGGTCCACCCGTTCCGATCCATTTGTTTATTTATCTAAAAATTGTTGCAAATGTTGTGGTAAAGAATTAATCAATAACTATACTTCAAACTAGGTACATTAAACTTTATAACATTTTTTACAGATTATTTCTTACACAAATAAAGTTATAAATTTTAAAAGTGCACAAGGACTTTATGGACAACATATATATATATATAAAATGATTTGTTTGAACATTATGTTTGATCGATACTAATATTTAAGTAGATATTCTGTTTATAATTAAACAGTATTATATATTGATATCTACTGGCCTGATTATTTACGTTAAATTTTTGTTACAAAAAAAAAGGGGAAGCTACCATTTGATCTGGCAACGTCTTAGACCTCTCGACCACGAATGCCTTAATCTACAATCAATCCTACTTCTCTTTCATTTTTTTCTCCGCCTGCATATATAATCACTGTTGTTTGGACATATAACAAAATGTTGGTGTTTAATCTAATTATCTTCTGTTTTACATTTTCCAACTGGCCACATTTCTTTAACCTTCTAACATTTCCATGTCCCGAGAGTTATTTTTTATTTGAGGCGAACAGTCACTGGATGACAGCCAGATGACACTCGTCGCTCATGTCGCTCCTTGTCGGGCGAGGATTTTTCAGTTTCGAGAAATTTCATCTTCTTTATGCCGTTTAATCATCAGTCAATCAAGTGCCATACGTGATACACGCTTTGGGCGATCATGTCTCGAAGGAGACATGACTGACTGGGCAGAAGAATATCCCGTAGTAGGTTGCCATTGCTTCCTGCGGTTGACTAGTTGCCGACCAAGGCTATAGAATCCGATCTGTACTGTTATTTAACCCATAATTGGAGAGAAGAGACGGATTAATACCTTTCCCAAGGGTATTTGCGCGTAGGTAAACGCATTGAATTCAACTGAAATTTTAAATCGGCAAACCGATTTCTCATTCCGAGTCGATATCCACTGCACCAGAACGCACATCGTTTAATCATCACATTTCTAAAAAAAAAAGCAAAAAGTCAGAAAACAAATCTTGGAATTCGATCTTCGTTAACCCCATCCCCCACAAAAAAATGTGGAAACAGACACGCCCAAAGAAGACATTTTTACATTTAAAGGACTCGTCTGAATGTGTGATACATAATATTGATATATCGATATAAGTTTATTTTATAAGACTAAACTCGCGGAGGATGTGCTTTGTGGAGCAGTGGGTATCGATTCGGAACGACAAATCGAGGGACCGATTTCGAATTTTATTTGAATTCCTTGCATTCACTTACGCACAAATGCCCTTGGGTAAGGTATTATTCCGCCTCTTCCCTCCAGTTATGTGTTAAATAAGAGGATACATTGGGTTCTATAGCCTTGGCTGGCAACCAGTCTACCGCAGGAAGTAATGGCAAACTATTGCGGAATAATTTTCTGTCTAGTCAGTCATGTCTCTTTCGAGACATGATCGCCCAAAGCGTGTATCACGTATGACACTTAATTGATATACTAATTATATTAAAGTTAGAAAGGAAAAAATTAACACGCTATCAAATACAATACATATATTTATTTTAACGATAAGCATTTCATATCTTCTAGGAATGGCACAAATCAAGCATCAGAATTTTTTCTCAACATCTTCCAGCAAAAATGATCAACATGTGACTGGAACAGCTGACTATGAACGCATTTTCTTGAGAATCATCAATTTTTCAATTGCCTGAGTGTGTGCTCCTGTCTCTGGATCCACATAATGGCTATGTGAGGGGAGGGGCATGGTAGACTATCTATATATTATTTATATTTATATAAAAGTAGAAAGGTCAAAATAAATACGCTATCAAATATAATACATATGTTTATTTTAGCGATCTTCTAGGAATGACACGGATAGATCACTGGAATTCTTTTCTCATCATCTTCCAGCAAAAATGATCAAGATGTGACTGGCACAGCTGACTACCAACACCTCGCATTTTCTTGAGAATCACCGTTTTAGCATCCAACCACGACCGGGTGTGTACCCCGTCGGTGGATGGCCACATGAAGGGAGCGGTACGGCAGAACTCCGCGCTGCATCTGGGTAGACGATATATTGAGAGAGACCTCACGCTATTGTAGCATCGGTTCTTGATTATCATAAGTCGCCATTCCTTGATCGGTCTTATCTAATCTTGCAACCCGTTGACTGCGGAATAGACAATTTGTGTTGCTTGGTTGGTTTTACTCCAAGGCATATCAACAGCACGATGGGTCATTTAATGGTGAAATCTAAATATTTTGAACACAATAAACAGATTTGATTTTATAGCCTAGTTTGACAACCAGTCTACCACAGAATGTAATGGCAAGCTACTGCGGGATAATCTTTTGCCCAGTAAGTCATGTCTCTTTTGAGACATGATCCCCGAAGCGTGTATCACGTATGGCACTGACTGATACATAATTATTTAAACCTTACATTAATGTTTATATACCTGTATACTATTTACATTTATATTAAAGGTAGAGAGGTAAAAATAAACACGCTTTCAAATACAACGCATGTATTTATATCAGCCAAAAACACTTCGTATATCTTCTCGGAACGGCACGGATAGAACATTGGAATTCTTTTCTCATCATCTTCCAGCAAAAATGATCAAGATGTGACTGGCACAGCTGACTACCAACACCTCGCATTTTCTTGAGAATCACCGTCTTAGCATCCAACCACGATCGCTCAATTGCCTGAGCACGTGCTCCTGTTTCTGGATCTAAAAGGTGTAAATGGTGATTCATGAGCGGATGGTCACGGTAGTCCTCCGTTCTGCACCTGGGTAGACGATATATTAAGGTAGACCTCACACTATAGTAGCACCTTTAATTGTTTTTTTTTTTTTAATGATCGCAATTTATTTGCCGAAATAAATAAAATCTATTTGTTGGAATAAATAAAATGATTCCGTGCCGAATTTTTGGCCTTGCTCGAATTCTCGGTCAAAGAATATTGAGAAAAGTCAGATAAATGTGAGACTGCCTGCAGCTTACGACAAAATGTTTACGATTTGAAGATTTATTGATTTTTTTTTCCCAGGATAAGCAAACCGTCTGGATAGAGAAATTTACAAATCATTATCGGTAAATATCTTAACAGAAAAACGTCGGACACATTCGGTGACGATTAGACAAGACCAGCAATGATATACGTATGAAGAAAACGATTTACACATCTTTTTCGCACTTATATTTATCCACTCAATTCTTTTTTCTCATTTAAATATATGCCATCTATATATCTACCTATCGATATGTGAACCTCGTCGTGTATGTATCCCAATCCGATTTTATTAATGTTAATGGAGAAATTTTGTTTTAATTCTATCTGATATAACAAATTCTATTTATAAAATAGTCTGTTTCTATCTCAGTATTTTCATATCTATCTATCTATCTATCTATCTATCTATCTATCTATCTATCTATCTATCTATCTCATTCTGTTCATATCATATCTATCTATCTATCTATCTATCTATCTATCTATCTATCTATCTATCTCATTCTGTTCATATCTATCTATCTATCTATCTATCTATCTATCTATTCTGTTCTATCTATCTATCTATCTATCTATCTATCTATCTATCTATCTATCTATCTATCTCAGTCTGTTCATATCTATCTATCTATCTATCTATCTATCTATCTATCTATCTATCTATCTATCTATCTCATTCTGTTCGTATCTATCTATCTATCTATCTATCTATCTATCTATCTATCTATCTATCTATCTGTCTATCTCATTCTGTTCATAAAAATTTAAATTACACGTTAAAATCAGTTATTGTAAATCACCCGAAGACACAGAAAAGCAGATACCTAGGTCGCGGAAATAACTCATTTCCAAATGAATATATATATATATATATATATATATATATATATATATATATATATATATATAACAAAGGCATTGGTAATTATCTTAATATAAAAATTCATGGAAAATCAGAAAGAAAATCATTGCCAGTAGTTAGCAATTAATCAAAGCATAACTTATAAAATTAAACTGTTATGTATAATGTAAATGCATTGCTAATAATTTTATTATAAGAATGCGTTGAAATTTAAGAAACCGTGGGCTATCAGGGATTTTAATGCAAGTATATCGTGAAAATAGGAATATTACACATCATGTAAATTTGTTGTTAATGCTTTTTAATAGAAACTCTTATGTATAGAAAATAATAATGAAAGTAATTGTCACTAGCCAAGTATTAATGCAAGATTTACTGACAAAATAGAACTATTAAACGTACTAGCAATACTACGATTATTATTTTTATTATTCGTCTATATTTAAGGTTTGATTGCTTAGGTCATGTCTCTTCTGGTCGTGAAAAATCATGACCCATAGCTTTCTTTTCTTCGTTATCGGGAAATACCATAACGTTTGAGAAATATAGTGGCAATTGCTTTCTCTACGGTTTTGAATTCAGAGTAGCCACACTCTTAAATTGGCTGTTTAAGCAATATTAAAGAACTCGGTCTACCCGAATATTTAATCCATAGCTGGGAAGAAGAGAATGGATCTATCTATCTATCTATCTATCTATCTATCTATCTATCTATCTATCTATCTATCTATCTATCTATCTTTTTCATTCTGTTCATATCTATCTATCTATCTATCTATCTATCTATCTATCTATCTATCTATCTATCTATCTATCTATCTTTTTCATTCCGTTCATATCTATCTATCTATCTATCTATCTATCTATCTATCTATCTATCTATCTATCTATCTATCTATCTATGCCATTCTGTTCATATCTATCTATCTATCTATCTATCTATCTATCTATCTATCTATGCCTATCTATTCATTATTCTATCTATCTATCTATCTATCTATCTATCTATCTATCTATCTATCTCAGTCTGTTCATATCTATCTATCTATCTATCTATCTATCTATCTATCTATCTATCTATTTCAGTCTGTTCATTCTATCTATCTATCTATCTATCTATCTATCTATCTAATACGACATTTATCCTGTTTTGTGCATCTTCCTCGTTAAATACTAATTTTATTTTGATTAATTTCCCAGTGGTATGTTTCCCTCTGTTCCTGTACATCTATTCAAAAGTTGCCCCTGGCGTGGTGTATTGGTTAGATAAGTTGTCTTGCTAAAACCTATAGTGAATTCGATCCTCACTGGGTAACCTATACAATCGGCCTTGTGCCACATCTAAGCGGCGCTTAGAAGATCAACTATTCAAAACTTAGCTCCGACCTCAACTAGCGTTGGCGGGTCAATGTGAAGCGGATCACTTGATACTGATTTTGATCTTTGTTTACTTTTTCTTCATCCTTCACTTGACGACTTCTTTTCTCTTTGTTCCTGACATTTCTTTTTATCGTAACGCCAAACCGTTTCGTGTCTATCCGCTGCAAATTTACTTAACTGCAAACAAAATCTTGGTAATAAGTAAACACGACAGTTTTTATGAAAATGTTTTTCGAAAATTCTTTCTTTTGACTTCCGCAGCAAATATGGCCGACGATTCCTTTTTCTTCCTTCTAAAGAACTATGTAGACAGACACACGAACATATATAGATATACGTGCGTGTGTGTGTGTGTGTGTGTGTGTGTGTGTGCGTGTGTGCGTGTGTGCGTACGCGTTCCCATTTGTAAGGTTTATGTACGTGTATGTGCCAGAGAAACCCTATGGAATCAGTAAAAAGAAACCTGAAAAGCGTCAGCCTTCTTAGTTATTTACGTTCGCATCTCGTAAACACAAAGAAAAGTGGTTTTATTTTTGCTCTGACTATTCACATTTTCTTCATTGCTAATCTCAACTTTGTACTTGAGCCTCTAAATGTGAATATAAACTATCGCGAAAAATTTAATATGCCCACTTTGTGCACTCTTTTTCAGATATATATATATATATATATATATATATATATATATATATACATACACTACCGACCATTATTATTAGGCCAGACCAGTTTTTTTTTCAAGAATGATGTATTTTATACTATTTTTTGTATTTATTGCCAATTGGATAATTTTAAATGAAAATAGTATGTTTTTTTTTTTTTGTTATAACTTTGCAACATTTTACAAGGCAAATGGCGACAAATTACCCATCGCACTCTGTAGATTTCCTATATATATATATATATATATATACACTACCGGCCATACTTATTAGGTCACCCCAGATTTTTTAATAAATATGATGTATTTGATAATATTTTTAGTGTTTATTGTTTTTCTAAATGAAAATAGAATGTTTTTTTGTTATTATTCAGTCAGTTAAGTGCCATACGTGATACACGCTTGGGCGATCATGTCTCGAAAGAGACATGACTGACTGGGCAGAAGATTATTCCACAGTAGGTTACTATTGCTTTCTGTGGTAGACTGGTTGCCGACCAAGGATATAGAACCCAATCTGTCCTATTATTTAACCCATAACTGGAGAGAAGAGACGGATTAATACCTTTCCCAAGGTTATTTGCGCGTAAGTGAATGCAAGGAATTCGACTGGAATTCGAACTCAGCTTCCCGATTTCTCGTTCCGAGCCGATATCCACGATTTTACAAGCCAAATATCGACAATTTATCCATCGCAGATTTAGATTTGGTGTGCATATATATATATATATATATATATATATATATATATATACACTACCGACCATAATTATTAGGTCACCCCAGTTTTTTTAAATAAAAATGATATATTTCATACTATTTTTTAGTATTTATTGCCAAGTGGATAATTCTAAATGAAAATAGAATGGTTCTTTTGTTATGATTACTTTGCAAAATTTTACAAGGCAAATAGCGACAAATTACCCGTCGCACCCTGTAGATTCGATATATATATATATATACACTATCGGCCATAATTATTAGGCCACCCTAGTTTTTTTTTATTTTTTTAAAGGAATGATGTATTTCATCCTATTTTTAGTATTCATTGCCAAGCGGATAATTCTAAATGAAAATAGAATGGTTTTTTGTTCTTATTACTTTGCAAAGTTTTACAAGACAAGGAAGCAAAGATGAACTCATCCGAATCACCCTAATTTTTTTTCATTCTTTCATTGATGAACCTGCAATGTGGGCAAAATAGCAAATGCTCAAATAGCAGTGGATGTTTTTATCACGTAAAACGTTATTGTATTCCAGAAAGAGCATTTTTATAAGATTTCCCTAACATTCAGGCCAGTAGACGAAAATAAAATACTGTTTGAGAAATAAACGGAGCGTCTACTCAAATATGGGTATCCACTAAAAATAACATTTAAAATTATATATATATATATATATATATATTATTTGTAAACGTGTTATATTACGCAACCTGAGTGGCGTAACAGAACTCGTTTACAAATAAAAAATAGTAAAAGGTTCTACAATATAATTGTATTGAACAGTTTTTAATACAACTGTGAACTGGTCTAATTTAATTATGACCAAAAACTAAGTAATTAAATTATATATATATATATATATATATATATATATATATGAAGAAAAATTCAACACGTCATTTAAATTGGTTATAAATTATAATTCATTTCAATGAGCTTAATTAGCTCATTTCATCAGACCTTACAATATTTAGTACAAAAATTTTTCCCGGAATAAGCATTTTCTTTAACTGAAAAGAAAGATAAAAATATAAAAATAAAAATAAAAAATAAAAAATAATAATAAAAATGAGAAGAAGGAAAAGAGAAAAAGGAAAAGAGAATCAGGACTTAGGCATTATCGTCAGATCAGCTGGGAGTATTCAGACCAGTAGTGAAGAGGTTGACCTCTGAAGAATATATATATATATATATATATATATATATATATATAGAGAGAGAGAGAGAGAGAGAGATAGATAGATAGATAGATAGATAGATAGATAGATAGATAGATAGATAGATAGATAGATATTGTGTTGACCGTGTTTAGAAAATATGACATTCCAGTTACTTTAGATATATACATAGAACGCTCCATAAATTTAGATAAAAGTAAAAAATAAAATCATCCTTGATAATGGCTATAGAGATTATCGAGAGCGCTTGGACATACGTAACATTTATGTAAATATGCATATGGATATACAGGCATATATATCAATATTTTTTCTGGTACTAAAAAATAGTGCTTGATATAATATAACAGAACTATAAAGGATATGTTTATAAATATACATATTATCCTACGTATATAGCACGACTTGGAGTTTTATGCACTATGCAATCATCAGGTGCATATTATAAACTGACCGTTTATAGATTTGAATTTTTATTTTTTGTTCTCTCGTTGTTCACGGTCGTTATAATTTATAAATCAGGAAGGCTATTTTTAGTTAATTCAAGGCATAATTTAATTCAGTTTAGACTGAAACTTAAACATAAAACATGAAAGTAAAATCTTCACAGTTAAATTAATATTAAAAAGTAGGATGTTGTAAGTAGCAGATAATAATTTAATTATACATTTGGTAATAATTTTTTTCTTCAAAAATGTATGACGGCAATAATTTTTTTTCTTTCAAAAATGTGTTATGGTAATAATAATAATAGTATTGCTGGTAATATTTTTCTTTCAAAATATTTTTTTTTTTATAAAAGTCTATTTTTATGTATATATTTCTACAAAAGTGTATTTTTATACTTTCATAGTGTTTTGACCTCAGTTTGGGGGTTAACTATTTGCCCATAGCTGGGACCCTAACTGGTGTTACCACACCGGATCAGAGTGAACCTGGGAACAACAGCAATTAAGAGGTGGTTCCATGCTCCTCACCAGCTCCCAATCAGAGGCCTTGCCGCCGGATGCAGTTTACCGTCATGCCCAGGACCAAAAGCAGAAAAATAAAAAAGTATATATCGATTGAAATTGCAGTCAGTCAGTTAAGTGCCATACGTGATACACGCTTGGGCGATCATGTCTCGAAAGAGACATGGCTGACTGGGAAGAAGATTATCCCGCAGTAGGTTGCCATTGCTTTCTGCGGTAGACTGGTTGCCGACCAAGGCTATAGAACCCAACCTGTCCTGTTATTTAACCCATAACTGGAAGGAGTAGGCGGATTTATACCTTTCCCAAGGGTATTTGCGCGTAAGTGAATGCAAGGAATTCAACTGAAATTCGAACTCGGCTCTCCGATTTCTCGTTCCAAGCCGATGTACACTGCGCCACAACGCACATCAAAGTTGATGAGAAACCGAAAAGCTGGAGGAGGGTTTCACAAACGAGAAGAGCGAGAGAAGAAACGGTGAGCAAAGATCTTATGGTTGCATCAAGAAAATGTTACAATAAAATTATGAAAGCTTGTTTCCAATATAGACAGTGAATGAGTTAAGTGACACACGCTTTGGCGATCACTGTTGGTCTCTGCGTTAACAGTTGTGTACCACCCCAACGGTCCGTCCTAGGAATTTCTCCGGCGGCCGTTCTCCACGCTGTGATGTTGCCGGATTTTTGTAGAAACCGTCGGACGAACAGCTGGGGGTACAAGATTGACTATAAGGAACGAACTTCCACAATTTGGATGAGTTGAAAGGATGCTTTATTCGTTTAGAGTTAGCCTTTTCGGTTGGGGCAGGCGAATGTGACACACAGTTCTAACTCTAATTAATGGAGATCAACAAACCCGAACTGAACGAAACAAGACGAACGGAGATCCTTACTTCAAGCTCGCACCCGGCTGACTCCTTTCACTTAACTCCTTCTAACTTAACTGTCTTAACTTTTCTGACTTCTATTTATTTAAATGAAAATCCGGAAATCCGGAAATCCGGAAATGCTTTAGACCACCGGTGACAAACACCGGCGACTGTAAGTCTGAAATTTCAGTTATCTTTTTTTTTTTTATCTTAATAAGGCTTCCGCCGGAAAAGGCTTAATGTGTGGTCAAGATACAGTAAAGGACAGCCTTTGACCTTATCACTGAGTCAAATATTTACCGGAGGACAATTTTCCTCATAAAAGAAAAAGCGTTTATTTATTTTTTTCCTCTTCTTTTTCACTTTTGTTAAATATGTTTTTAAACTATTTTCTATTCTAATCTATTTTCTATTCTAATCTATTATAATAAAATACATATATGTCTAGTTATCGTGTCACAGTTGCGTGGGCATGGGTTCTAAGATCCATTTATGAGGGTCATTCATTAAATAAAGTGAATTCTTCTAATACAGATAGAAGCTTACATTTTTTTACGTTTTTTATTTTTCAACGCAGTCTCCCAGCAGTGTCACACACTTTTCCTATCTGTGCACAAGCTTCCGTATTCCCTCAGCGTAAAAATCTTTGAACTGATATCTCAGCCAATCGCTCACAGCACTTTTGACTTCATCGTCACTTTCAAACTTTTTTAAACAATTTAGCCCACTTGTAGACATTCTTTTACCTGAATCATGTGGCACCATACACAGTTGACATTCTCCTATGAATTTCAACTGGTTTGCACCATTCAGCAACCAAAAACTTGATAACTGAACTCTGTTCAATCCTGGAGCATGCTTCTTGGTCGGCCATTTTTGTTAATCTCCAAAACACTCACAGTTTTTTTTCAGTCTGCAAAAAATATTATATCCATTTAACAAGGAATTAAAGGAAATTAAAAAAAATTAAGCTTCTGTATTAGAAGTCCTTATACTGAAAAATTCACCTTATTTATTGAATGACCCTCGTAGAAGTCCTTATACCGAAAAATTCACCTTATTTATTGAATGACCCTCGGAGATGTCCTTATACCGAAAAATTCAACTTTTTTATTGAATGACCCTCGTATGTTACTCGTCAATGTGTTTCGTTTTCAAAAATCGTAATTCGTCGCGTAGTATGGAGTTACTTAAGCATCAGGTTTAAGATCAATTTACTTTGCCCGTCAAATTGTTTCGCTCTCAACATACGCAGACACTCGCTTGGTAAATAGTAGCTTGAGCATAAGTTCAAACATATTTATGTTTCCCATCAAAGTGTTTCATGGTCACCAACCGCAGGTCCCCGCTTCTTAAATAGATGATTGACCAAGATTTTAAAGATCTATTTACGTTATCCGTCAGTGTTTTGCAGTCAAAGATCGCAATTCGTCACGTCTTATGGAGTTGCTTGAACAATAGTTTTAAGATATATTCACATTACTGTGCAATTTGTTTTGCTGTCAACAATCGCAGTTTTTCGCTTAGTAAAGTCATGATTAACAATGAGTTCTTAGATCTATTTACATTATATGTAGGTACCTCCACTCATTTTTTCTATACCTAAATTTAAATTTAAATTTTAAAAATAAGTAAGTTATCTTCAAGCTTTAAAATTAGCTCTAATTGAAAGCCAACGGATTAAATTAACTAATTTCAGTAAGCAAAATACCATGGTGTATTTTAAACCGAAATTATATTGATCGGAATCAAAAATGTTTTAAATTTTTTAAAAAGTTTAAAAATTTCAAAATTTCAGCCGTTTTTTATCGATTGTAAACAGAAACTAATTCTCGGTTTTAAAAAATCTTACAAAAATAAACTACACCACACTGACACATTATTTTCTTCAAATTAGCAATTTAAACTTACTTTAGGTTGACTTGAAACAAGAATTATTTGCTTACTGTTTGGAACATTTTTTCAAAAAGCATTCCTCAATTACGGTAGCCTTGTTATCTTCAGCTGTCAACACCTATCAGGAGGCCATGATGAATGATTTATAGCAGCTGGCCAAAGGTATGGAAGACGAATTTGGTATAAAAAGGTTTATATACGGATTATTTTTCATGTCAGGGACGACAACCCTTGAATTACGTGACTTTTACGGCCCCCCGTACAAACAAAAAACGGGAAATCAACATGCAGAAAATTAACAGGTTTTAATTAATTTACAAAAAAGGAGCACCCCTTTTTCGAGTAACTGCTCAAATTTTTCGATTAATAAATATATTTGCCACACATTAATTAAAAAAAATCTGAGAGACCTATGAGGAGGAAATTTTAAAAGACTTATGAAACTTTTTAAAAAATTAATTAATAAAAATTAAAATAAAATAATAAAAATAAAAACAATACATGTAAAAATTCATTACAAACGGAAAAAAAAATTATATTCAAACGATGATACAATTTTAATTTATGTTTATGAAAACAAATAAAAGTTTATCCGAATAAAAAATGGCATAGTTTTATTGCATTTTTGTTTTCCTAATTCGGAGCAGATTTTCTAAAAAGTGGTAGGTTTTGAAGAAAAACAGACAGTTGATTTGCATTTCTAAATGACACCAGAATTTAATTCTGGAAATTAAATGGTCGGGGGTAACATATTTGAAAAAAAGAATTTTTACCAACATTTTCTAAAGTTAATCATTTCAAAACCTATTTCAGTCAATCATGAATAAGTCCTGAAATTTTCATAAAAATAAGACGACTATTTGATTTTGGCAAGAGTTTTCAAATTAAGGTGTCTTTCAGACAAAAAATACCTTCGGGTAATATTAACTTTTGACGTACTAAACTCTAGCGTCAAATTATCCCACTCACTGACGAGAAAAAAACATTTTTTCTAACAAAAATGAGCCGCTTGAACCTGTTAGAACAATTTAAAAAATTTGTAAAAATGATTAAAAAATACTTTACTTTTTATGATAACATAAATATTTTGCCGAGAAAACTTCGTTTTTATTTAGTTTGAGGCATTTTACTTCAGACAATGCTGCTTATTCCAGCGAAAAAGTGGAAATACATAAACGCCAAAGTTTTTCGCTGTCAACAATCGCAGTTCTTCGCTTCGTAAAGTCATGTTTAAAAATGACTTCTTAGATCTATTTACATTATACGCCAAAGATATTCGATGTCAACAAAGGCAGTTTTTTACTTTGTAAAATCATGATTAAAAATAAGCTCTTACATTGTAGGCCAAAGTTTTTCGCTGTTAACACTTGCAGTTTTTCGCTTCGTGAAATCAAGATTAAAAATGAGTTCTTAGATTAAATTATGTTATAGGCAAAAGTTTGTCGCTGTCAACAATTGCAGGTTTTCTTATCGTAAAACAATGATTAAAAATGGGTTCTTAAATATATTTAGATTGTACGCCAAAGTTTTTCGCTATTCAAAATCGCAGTTTTTCGCTTCGTAAAGTCATGATTTTAAATGAGCTCTTAGGTCTATTTACATAATATATCAAAGTTTTTCATTGTCAACAATTTTCGCTTTTCAAAATCGCAGTTTTTTGCTTCGTAAAGTCATGATTAAAAATGAGTTTTCATACCTATTTATTTTATACGCCAAAGTTTTTCGCTGTCAACAATTGCGGTTTTTCGCTTCGTAAATTCATGATTATACATGAGTTTTTAGATGAAATAATAATATGCGCCAAAGTTTGTCGTTGTCAACAATTGCAGTGTTTCGCTTCGTAATATCATGATTAAAAATGAGTTCTTAGGTCTATTTACAGAATATGTCACAGGTTTTCGCTGTCAACAATTGCATTTTTTCGCTTCGTAAAGTCATGATTAAACATGAGTTCTCATATCTATTTATATTATACGCCAAATTCTTTCGCTGTCAACAATTGCATTGTTTCGCTTCATAATATCATGATTAAAAATGAGTTCTTAGGTCTATTTACAGAATATGTCACAGGTTTTCGCTGTCAACAATTGCAGTTTTTCGCTTCGTAAAGTCATGATTAATCATGAGTTCTTAGACCTATTTATATTATACGCCAAAGTGTTTTGCTGTCAACAGTTGCAGGTTTTCGCTTCGTAAGGTCAAGATTAAAAATGAGTTCTTATATCTATTTACATTATACGCCAAAGTTGGTCGCTGTCAACAATTGCAGTTTTTCTCTTCGTAAAGTCATGATTAAATATGAGTTCTTAGATCTATTTACATCATACGCCAATTTTTTTCGCTGTCAACAATTGCATTTTTACTCTTTGTAATGTCATGATTAAAAATGAGTTTTTAGAAATATTTACATTATACGCCGAAGTTTTTGCTCTGATCAATTGCAGTTCATCGCTACATCAAAAGTTGCTTGTGCATTATTGAAATATTCTATTTACGTTACACGTCATAGTGTGTCGCTCTAAATATCATTGTTTTTTAATGAGTTGCTTGGACATCTGTTGTAAGACATACTTCAGTTACCCATCAAGGCTTTCGTTGGTAATCCTTTCGTAAAAAGATGTGTTTACCTTCCTCGCTTTATTAAGATTTCTTGAGCCGATGTTCTAAGATCTGTTTACGTTACCCCGTCAAAGTGTTTGATTGTTAACAATCACTGTTTGTCTCTCCGTGTATTGTTGCTTAAGAATCTGTTCTAAGAAAAGTCAGATTATGAATCATTATGATCTTTTTTACCGGATATCGTTGAACATTCTATGTGACAAAATCTGTTTGCAATCGGAAGTTAATTTGAACATTTGCCAAAGAAACACGGAAATGGTCTCTTCCTAGCATGCAAGAGTCTGAAATCAACTTCCAGGAAAAATATATGAGAATTCCATGAAATATAAGAAAAATGTATGTGGGCCAATTACAATTACTAATTAATTGCCAATTACATGTGAGGGAGTCTAAAATCAAGCAGGTATAGAAATTTAAATACCTGGGAAGTGTTCTAACAGAATACGGAAAGTGCGACACTGAAATCCGAAGGCGAATTGTCATAGCGAAAGAAGCATTCCAGAAGATGAGTAAAGTATTAAGAAACAAGACAATTTCACCAGAAACAAAGAGAGTACTGGATTGCTATGTGATGTCAGTTCTTCAATATGGCAGTGAATGTTGGACAATATCATCAAAGATGAAGGAAAAACTTGAAGCAACTGAAATGTGGTTCTACAGAAGGATGCTGCGAATATCATGGGCCGAGCATGTGAGCAATGACGAGGTTTTGGCAAGGATGGAAACAAAAGAAATTAAATTAATACTGAGCATCAGGAAGAGACAACTAAAGTTCCTAGGACATGCATTGAGGAATGGGGGGGGCTTAGAGAACCTGATACTAACAGGCCAGATAGAGGGAAAAAGAGACAGGGGAAAGCAGCGGATATATATTTGGAGAACTGATCAGGTGGATGACAGAACGAGGGTTGCATAGTGTAACAGGAAAAAGCGTGCTAAGAGCGACCAGGGACAGGAAGATGTGGAAAGCTATGATCTCCTACGTCCTGAAAGGACAGGGCACATAAAAGAACAAGATATATGCCAACACTTTATAAGAATTTATAATGTGGATAAAAAGTGGGGGATCAAATCTATATTATAATCAAGATATAAACCGATCCCTCATTGTGTGGACATGTTAGTTTTTATACATTTATATTCTAGATTTATTGGCTTGAGCTAGAGGATGACAGGGGGTTGTATGGTGTAACAGGAGAAGGCGTGTTAAGAGCCACCAGAGATAAGGAGACGTGGAAAGCTATGATCGCCTACATCCTGAAAGGACAGGACTTATAGAAGAAGAAGAAGAAGAAGAAGAAGTCTAAAAACTCCTATGAACTTCCTGTTAACTCTTATTAATATAGGAGGGAGAGTCCATTATCTAAGGAATAGGTGTGTTTCACCATGTCATTAATTTCACATTTCAATGGATTAAGAAGACTTGGCCAAGAGATTACGTCTTGTCATTAGACAAATAAAATAAAAGACGATATGCCAACTTGGGGCTAAAGCGGCAATTAAACAAAACTGAAAGGGAATGAAATGTTGGTGAAATACCTTGGTTGTGTTAGAGATTTCAGTAAGTGTGTAACAAATAAAAAACATTTGATTAGTGAAACGTTACTAACGTTACCGATGATAAATACTGAGGAAGATTTGAATCTCATCCAAACAAAACCAATATTGTAATCGATAAAGCGATTATTATAATATTTTCTTTGTCCAAAACAGAAGAAGAAGAAGAAGAAGAAGAAGAAGAAGAAGAAGAAGAAGAAGAAGAAGAATCACAGAAGAGGATGTTAAATGTGCACTGAAAAAATCACACAATTGGAAATTTCCAGGAATATATAAAATTCCTAACTTTTGGCTATATTATTTAAATACAGTACATAAAATCTAGCCAAAGAACTTCAAGAAATGATGAACGATCTCACTTAAATTTCAGCATGAATGACCAAAGGAATCGCATTTCTTCTACCCAAGAATAGTGACAGAAACAACCCGAAAAACTACTGACCAATTACATGCCTTCCGACAACATACAAACTATTAAAATCTATTTTAACAAAAGAGGCATTTTTCTTCTTGGAAAGAAATGACATGTTACCGCTTGAAGAAAAAGGGTGCAAACGTGGTTGTTACAGATTTAAAGAAAAATTCCTTATTAACTGGAAAACTGCTACAATACAAAGAAAAATCTTAGTACTGCCTGGATAGATTATCGTAAGGCATTCGATAGTGTGCCACATTCCTGGATTTTAAAGATTTTAAATATATACAAGATATCGCCCGTCATCATCAATTTCATCAAACAATGCATGTCTATATGGAAAACAACCCTTTACCTCAATCATATAAATGGAACCTATAAGTCTGATGAAATAAACATCAAAAGAGGTATATTTCAAGGTGATTCTTTGTCTCATTACTATTCTGCATATCATTAGTAGCAATAACCAGTCAACTTAACAAGACAGAATGTGGTTATAAAATAGCTCAAAAGAAAATAAGCCATCTATTTTACATGGATGACTTAAAGTTTTATGCTAAGAATGATAACGAGCTGGAAGGTCTTCAGCAAACTGTAAAATGATTCAGCGAAGACATTGAAATGAAATTCAATTTGAATCTAAAGTTTCAGTTTTACGTGGATCACTGCAACAAGCATCCCCAATTAGCTTAGCCCCTGCTGTAAAAATAAAAGATTTAGAGCCAGAAGAAGCTTATAAATACCTAGGTGTAAATGAGAGTGAAAACATTCACCATAAAAAAATGAAAGAAATACTGCGTAAAGATTACTATAGAAGGCTACGACTGATATTAAAAACTGAATTGAATTCTCAGAACTGAATTATGGCCATTAATAGCCTTGCCATCCCAGTTGTCCAATATAGTTTCAACATCTTAAACTGAACTCTAAATGACATCAGGTGAATGGATTCTAAAACAAGAAAGCTTCTTTCTAAGCATAAAATTCATCATCCAAAGGCTGATATAGACCGTCTATACATACCCCGTAAAGAAGGTGGAAGATGACTTATTCAGCTACAATTGTCATACAAGACAAAAATTATTGGCTTACTAACATACATAGAAACAATAAAGGGCTGGATGATACAATTAGTCAAGCAACATGAAGAAAGAAAGAAAAAATATTGAATAATAAAAGAAGGCAGTAAATACAAACGAGATTTACAGTTAGTAGATTCTGTAGAAAAGCAAAATAGTAGCCAAGAACCAACTACTGCGGCAAAAAATATGAAAATGAAAGTCAAAGATAAAGCTCTTGAACAGATGAAACAACGCTGGCAAGATAAACCACTGCATGGCCAAAGTCTTTTCTCTAGAAACTTTTAGGCAAATATTATACATAATAACGTGGATCCGAAATGCAGGTTATGTGATAAACACCAACAAACAATAGACCATCTAATCTCAGGTTGCCCTAAATGAATATAAAAATCATCACGATAAAGTGGGGCAATATTTACAGTGGACAATGTGCAAACACTATGGAAAATCTGGAAACAAACACTGGTATGAACATCACCCAGCACCGGTTACAGAAATAGAAGATGTCAACATTCTATGGGATTACACCATCTATACAGACAGAAAAATTGAAGCAAATAGGCCGGACATTATTGTTAAAAACCAGAAAAAAACTTGTCTTTTAATTGATATGGCTTGTCCAGCGGATTGTAACATAGCAAACAAGGAATTCGAAAAACTGTTAAAATATAAAGACCTGGAAATTGAAATAGAAAAAAAAATGTGGAAATTGAAAACAAGAGTCGTGCCAGTGATAGTAGGTGCACTTGGAATGATAAAAAACGGAACCAAACAACACATTGAAAGAATCCCTGGAAACCCCAGCTTAAGAGATATACAAAAAATTGTCTTATTAAGTACAGTCCACACACTGAGGAAAACTTTGTCTACGTAACGCTAGGGATGATAGGGGAGATAGAAAAACATGAAATGGAGCCATAGCGACACACCACAGACTTGGTATGTAGTGTGACCATAGCAGCAATCGAAATATGATGAAAAAATGACAACATAATAATAAATAAATAAATAAATAAATAAGACGCGGTTGGAATTGCAACGAAAATAATATGTCTTCTGAAGCTCTTGAAAACGTAATACTTTTTTTTTCTGTGCGAATGTTTTGGTTATTTTTAGTATTTTAACGTAAACATGAATTTTTCTTCGTATTATTATTTAGTTTATCTCTTTCTTCTTTAAACGATTCTGATAGATTCATCAACTAGTTTCTTATTATTCATATTTCCCTTAGTTGTTGATATTTCGAAAGATTTTTTTTTTAAATTATGATAATTTTTCTTTAAAAAAAAACGACAAGGAAATAACAGTACGACAGAAAAGACAATTCAATACAATTTCTACGCTATTCGTTCTTATAAGTAACTTTGGTGGACCTAAAGGAGACCCCCATCATTAAATTTGTTGTTTTTCACTTTCTCTTTTTTATTATTTTACTTTTTTCAGCGCACTCTTGTCGGTTTTTACATAAAGTTTCTGATTAGCAAAAAAAACAAAAAAAACAAAAAGGAAAATTGGAAAAAAATAAAAAATTTAAACAATTTTAGGGAGAGTTCAGTTTTTCATACAACGTTATAATAAATTAATCCTCCATTTTTGAATGTTAGAGTCACTTTGTTTTTGTTTTTGTTTTTTCGGGTGGACGAGTTGTTGCTCTTGTTTTTGTCTTTTTCAAATTTTCTTCAGTTCTTAGGATGGCATCTTCCTCGGAAACTCCAAGAAAAATTTCAAATATTGAAATTTTTACAAATTTACAATGTCAATCGGAACGTTTACGATTTAATCGACAAGATTGCACTGAAATAATTCAAAAAAATTGATAATCATCAAATTTGCAGATGGCGGTAATGTCGTACCAGCGAGTGGTTATCGATTTACTGGAACGTTGTATGAAAAACTGAGTCCCCCACTAAAATTGTTGAAATATTGAAATTTTTCCAAATTTGTTTTAGTCAATCGGAAAGTTTAGGGTGTAATCGATAAGATTGCACTGAAAAAGTCAAAAACAAAGAAAAACAACAAATTTAAAGGTAGTGGTAGTCTCCTTCAGTTCCCCCATCATTTTTTTTTCGATAACGCTATTTTAATGAAAAGATAACTGAATATATACTTGGGCGAACAAATTTCAAAGCAGTAATAAACTTAAACGCATGTCAACTTTTTCTTTTCCATTAATTTTGTTGTTTTGTTTTTTTTTCTTAACAATTATTTTTGTTACAAGGACTAGTGATGGTAGCAACAATTTTTTTTTAACAAAATACTCTAGTTTAATGATTTGTTTCGTTGAGCGACTGTTAAGTCCAATTTTTTTTAAACTAGCGTCTTTCTCTTTTTTTTTCTATTGTTACGAGGATGCATTTATATATAAATAATAATAATAATAATGTCTAAAAACTTGTAGTAAGGGATTCTATTGAGTCCTACGTGTTATTCCAAAAAAGTTTTAATTCATAAAGTAGTCGTAAAAATAAGGAATTTAGAAATCGAACATTTGGAAGGTACTAGAATGATCGAGAAAATTCCAGTAGAATCGAGAGAATTCTAAAAGTTTCTAGAATATGCAAATTAGGTGTTAGCCCCTATAAAAAGAGGTTTTGGGAAGAGAGTATTCAGTCGTTGACAGAATTTGCTGACGTTATCAACTCCGGTTTTGATTCAAGGATTTATATCCAGTCGAAAGATTCTATAAGAAAACTTGCCTAACAGCTAAAACCTGAAAGAGAATCTCATGAAACTATATGGGTAAATACATATTTTTGACTCTTTCATTGACCATACTTAAAATTATTCTTTATATACTCATTTAAGGATTTCCAAAAAGTATAGCACTTAACTTCTTCGCCAACTTAACTGGGTAAAGATATTTGACACCTTATCTTCCCCTTCTCTCCTCGTAACACACGCCAGTAGTAAACTCCATGTTTCTTGTTTTGAATGCAACAAAAATTGTATATTTGTAAATATTTTATTTGCTGTGTTTTGTAAACTAATATTTGTCTGTGATTTATTTCTGAGTTTTGGTCAATCGATTTATTTATCATTTTTTTTCTTTTTGTTAAACTTAACACGTGACATTATATGAAATTTTGTTTTACTATTTTAACATGAATTATATTATTTAATTTATCTGTTTCTTCTTTACATGATCCTAATAGAATCATCAAATAGTTTTCGTATTATTAGCATTTCCCTTAGTTGTTGATATTTCGAAATATTTTTTTAAAACTATGATCATTTTTCTTAAAAACAAAAAAACAAAGCAACAGGAAAAAATACGATGAAAAATAGTTTGATACAATTTCTACGATGATTTTTCTTAGAAAGAATACGTATTTATTTATTTATTCATTTTATTTATTCATTTATTTAATTATTTTTTATAACCCTATTTTCGACGACTTCAAAGAAAAAATAAATGAATATACAAATGGGCGAGCAAATTATTATTTTTAAATTTCATCGCATTAATAAACTTAAACGTATGTTAATTTTTTTCTTTTGCATTAATTTTGTTTTTCTAAAAATTGTTTTCGTTACAAGGACGAGTGATGTTAGCAACAACATTTTTTTTAATTAACAACTCATCTGATCAAGAGTAAAAAAAAAAAACGAGGAGAAAAGAAAGGAAAAAATTACCATCTCTACATTTCGCTCTTTGTTTTTTGTTTTTTAATAATAGTAATAATCTAGTATAGTTATGTTTTGTTTCGTTTAGCGGCTGTTTGTTCCAAGTATTTATATATTATTTTTTGACCATATGTTTTTCTCTTGTTACTCCACGAAACCCCCGTTCCGTCATCCACCTGCGCAGGCCATTCAAATATGTTATCCGCTGCCTTCCTCTGTCTCTTTTCCCTTCTATCTGGCTTGTCAGTATCAGGTTCTCCAAGCCCTCCTTCCTCATTGCTTGTCCTAGGAACTTCAGTTGTCTCTTCCTGATGCTCACTATTAATTTTCTTTTCGTTACCATTCTTTCCAACACCTCATCATTGCTCACATGTTCAGTCCATGATATCCGCAGCATCCTTCAGTAAAACCACATTTCAGTTGCTTCAAGTTTTTTCTTCATCTTCGAGGATTTGTCCAGCATTCACTGCCGTATTGAATATTCGACATCACATAGCAATCTGGCACTCTCTTCTTTGTTTCCAGGGAAATTTTCCTGTCTTAGTACTTTACTCAACTCCTGGAACGCGTCCTTCGCTATGCCAATTCGCTATCGGATCTCTGTGTCGCACTTTCCATCTCCTGTTAGAACACTTCGTAGGTATTTAAATTTTTGTACATGCTTGATTCTAGTATCAATAGTACTTATATTTGGCATTTTGGGTTGTTCTTTTTGCTGATGACAATGCATTCAGTTTTCTTCCGGTTTATTTGTAGTCCTTTTTAGTCACTCTTCTTCACTGTGAAGATAATGCTTAAAGTTTAGAAATGTTGGAAGGGTGTGATCTAAGTGGTTACAAAATGGTAATAAATCAAGTTTAAAACGCATTGAACAGAATTATTTTACGGAAAACAAGAACAGTATACAAGAAGCCAAGGAAGAACTCAAGAACCATTTAAGTCAGATACAAAATATTGCAATGGAGGAACGAGAACAGCTCCCAAAATTACAACCAACGCAGAATAACCTCGAAACTATTAAGATTTTCAATGCAGCACTCAAATTAATTCTGGATGAAGAAGAAACTCATATAAATCTCATTAAAACAATATGTGCGTCAGCAATGGTAGCAAGAAAAAAACTTGAACATCAAATTTTAAAAACAAGGCAGCCTCGCAGACATGAAGATCCACAATGGAAAAGAAAAATTGAAATAGACATCGAACAATTTATAAGTAAATTATCTGTACTCGATGAACTGGCAAAAGGAATAAATATAAGAACTAGAAAAGGCAGAAGAGTCGAAAGAAAATACAACATTAGAAATGAAAACGAAGTCCTATCAACTAAGGAAAAAATAAAGCAAACAATACAACTGAAGGCTCAAAGAATAAGACGCTATGAGAAAAGATCAAGATTCTACAGACATAACAAAATCATTCAAACCGATGCAAAGAAATTTTACAGGGAAATAGGTAAAAAAAGAATTGAAGTGACAGTCTCCGCCAAAATGGGAGAGGTTATACAGTTCTGGGAAAAAAATATGGATGTTGAATGTGCACTGAAATAATCACAATTAGAAATTTCCATAAATAGATAAAATTCCTAACTTTCGATTATATTATTTAAATACAGCATATAAAATCTAACCAAAGAACTTTAAGAAAAGGTTAACGATCCCACTAAAATTCCTGCATGGAAGACCAAAGTAATTAACTTTTTTCTACCCAATAATAGTGACACAAATAACCCTAAAAACTACAGACCAATTACACGTCTTCCCACAACAAACTATTGACATCTATTTTAACAAAACAGACATATTTCTTCTTGGAAAGAAATGACATACTACCGATTGAACAAAGGTGCAAACATATGAAAAGTGTAAAAGATCTGAGGAATACATTATTCGTTTTGTTGCAATTAATTAGCAATTAATTAGCACAAATTAGCAATTAATTAGCATAAATTAGCAATTGATTAGCATAAATTAGCACAAATATGTTGGTATATTTAAGGACATAAAGTGGGGAATCAATTTTATATTGTTTTGAAGTAATAAAGTAATGAATATTTAATTTCCTCAAATCATTTTAGGCGGCTCGCTGTGAATCAATATTTAGCATTGGGTGAAACTGAAATAGATTAAATTGAGTGAAGAGAATGAGAACAGAAGGATTTAAATGGGTGAAAACAAGGAAGAGAAGGATCAATGTGAGCTAAGATAAGGATAACGAAAGGATCCATGTGGTTAAAGAGAAGGACAATAGAAGAATCTAAATTGGTGAAGAGGCAAATATCGGAAGAATCATTATGATAACAGAAGGAAGAAAATAGGCGAAGGGAAGAACTAAATAAGGATCTAAATGGTGGAAGAAAGAGATATTGGAAGGATGTATATATGGGCGAAGAATAACTGAAGGATCTAAATGGGCAAAAAGAAAAATGACAAAAGTATCAAGTGGGTGGAGAGGAGAATAACGGAGTGAATAGGCAAAAATAAGGATAGCGGAAGAATCCACAAAAGTAAGATTGGAATAAAGAAAGGATCACAATGAGCGAAGGTGAAGAATTACCGAATAATTTAAAAATGCGGAATAAAGAAAACGGAAGGATCTAAATGGAAGAGGACAATGATAACTTAAGGATCTAAATCAGTCAGTTAAGTGCCATATGTGATACATGCTTTGAGCGATCATGTCTCGAAAAAGACATGACTAACTGGGCAGAAGATTATCCCGCAGTAGGTTGCCATTGCTTTCTGCGGTAGACTGGTTGCCGGCTAAGGCTATAGAACCCAATCTGTCCTATTATTTGACCCAGAAACTGTTGCGGGAGAAGAGATATATTATATTAATAAGTAGCAATTAGTTGGGGGATCAGTTTATTACATCATAGCAATATAAAACTGATTCCCCTCTTTATGTCCAGTAGAAACCTTAATCATATCTTCAACTATTATATTCAGTCAGTCAGTTAAGTGTCATATGGAATAAACACTTTGGGCGATCATGTCTCGAAAAAGACATAACTAACTGGGTAGAAGATTATCCCGCAGTAGTTTGCTATTGCTTTCTACAGTAGACTTGTTGCCAGGCAAGTCTATAGAACTCAATCTGTTTTATCATTTGACTCATAGCTAGAGGTGGGAAGAGATGTATTATATTATTAAGTAGTAATTAGTGGGGGTCAGTTTATTACTTCATAACAATATAAAACTGATCCCCTACTTTATGCCCAGTAGAAGCCTTAATCATGTTTTCAACTATTATATTTAGTCAGTCAGATAAGTGTCATACGTGATACACGTTTGGGCGACCGTGTCTCGAAAGAGACATGACTGACTGGGCAGAAGATTATCCCACAGTAGTTTGCCATTGCTTTCTACAGTAGACTGCTTGCCAGCCAAGGTTACAGAACCCAATCTGTCCTATTATTTGGCTCATAGCTAGACGAGGAAGAGATGTATTATATTATTAAGTAGCAATTAGTGGGGGATCAGTTTATTACTTCAAAACAATATAAAATTGATTCCCCACTTTATGTCCAATAGCAACCGTAATCATGTTTTCAACTATTATATTTAGTCAGTCATACGCGATACACGCTTTGGGCGATCATGTCTCGAAAGAGACATGACTGACTGGGCAGAAGATTATCCCGCAGTAGATTGCTATTGCTTTTTGCGGTAGACTGGTTGCCAACCAAGGCTCCAGAACCCAATTTATTCTGTTATTTAATACATAACTGGAGGGAAGAGAAGAATAAAAGAAAGATCTGCGACGGAAAGATACCAGAATGGTAAACGTGGGTGAAAAGAAGGATAACGGAAAGACGTAAATGGGCGAAAGAAAAAATCTATATCAACCAAGATGAGAACAATAATTTGAAATAATACAAAGATATTAAAAATTACTCCTCTCAGAAATTAATACTGATTATGGCAAGTGGCACAAACCCACTAACATAATCCAGTGGTCAAAACCAACGATACCCCGATATCTGATCAGGTCTGATCAAGATCAGGATTTCAGCCCTTTTATCGTGGTTCTTGCTGCAGAATTTGCTCTAACTAGGTAAAATTATAGCCTGTAGTCTCAAACATTATTAGATCTTCTCAGACGACTCATTTTTCCCGATATCGGAAATCGATACTTCCGGTATTCTATCGAATCTGATCAAAAACCGATATTCAGCCATCAATATGCCTCATTTTCTCCAATTTTACTTCCGATTGGTACGATAAGTTTTCATGGACTTATTTAGGTTAGTTTATCCTTGGATGACTTATTTGACTCCGATATTGGAAATCGATACCTCGATATCCTGTCGGGTCTGATCAAAATCAGGTTTCCAGTCCTTTTATTTTGGTTTTTGCTCAAAGTAGGTATAATTGAAAAAATAAAATTCAAATATTGAAAACAAAGCATGAAAAACAGAGAAACGAAGAATTTTTCTTTTTTTCTCTCTCCCTTACCTGCGATTCTAAGTGTTATAACAGAAGACAGAAAGTGAGACACAGAGATCTGAAGGCGAATTGGCATGGCGAAGGAAGCATTCCAGAAGTTGAGTAAAGTATTAAGAAACTGGACAATTTCCCTAGAAACAAGGAAGAGAGTACTGGATTGCTACGTGCTGCCCGTCTTGCAATATGGCAGTGAATGCTGGACAATATCATCAAAGATGAAGAAAAAAACTTGAAGCAACTGAAATGTGGTTCTACAGAAGGATGCTGCGAATATCATGGATCGAGCATGTGAGCAATGATGACGTCTTGGAAATGATGGAAACAAAAAGGAAATTAATACTGAGCATCAGGAAGAAACAGCTGAAGTTCCTGGGACACGCAATGAGGAAGGAGGGCTTGGAGAATCTGATATTAACAGGCCATATAGAAGAAAAAAGAGACAGGGTAAAACAGCGGATAACATATTTGAAGGACCTAATCAGGTGGATGACGGAACGAGGATTGCATGGTGTAACCGGAGAAAGCGTGCTCAGAGCCACCAGGGATAGGGAAACGTGAAAATCCATGATCGCCTATGTCCTGAAGGGACAGGGCACATAGAAGAAGGTATAATTTATACATATGTGCGTGCATTTCACTGCGTATATTTTCACAGATGTGTGTGTGGTTAGAATTTTGTCTAACTCCCATCCATTTCTCGTTCTCCCATACTATTGACACCATATCCACACCGCCTTAACCAGCTTCATTCATTCCATTCTATCTGTTTATCCTTTTGCTTCTCAATTTGCCCATCACCGACTTTACCCACACTAATCCACCATTCTTGTGTGAATTTTTGTTTTTGTCAACATTTTCCGCCATTTTTAATGAACTCCCCTGCTTAGCGTTGACATTTTAAAAAATATATTTTAATGTTTTTTTAAAATGTCTGTCGCTATTTCCTTCGTTTGTTTTTCTCTATTTTTTGCTAAGACCTTCTAAATATTATCACCGTCGTCAAGATCAGAAAAATGATTTCCATGTCTTTTTTTTCGCTGCCGGATATCTCCAAGACAGACATGGTCATGATTCTTCACTATGTAATCTTCACTATCCCATCCAACTCCCTGTCCTGCCATGCGTTTGCACAAAACTCGTTAAATAGGTTACTCGTTGCTCCCCTCAGCGCCTCCTGCTTTCAATATGTCATGTGAGTGCCAAATTCTCCCAGTCGTTTTTCATCATCATTAATTTTTTTAGGGTAATTTGCCATGGTTAAATGTAACAGGCAGTAATTAAACAGAATTGACAAAGGTTTATTTACCCTTTAATTCGTGTTGTAAAAAAATAAAAAGCGTGACGATGGAAACTTCAGAATTAAAAAAAGAGATATTCTCAAGTAGTAGAAAATTCACAACAAAAATAGCATAAAAAACTGTATTTATCTAAACTTATTTATAAATGAAACTTTGTGTGTGTGTGTGTGTGTATGTATGTGTGTGTGTGTGTCTGTGTGTGTGCGTCCGTTGCCTATAGACTCCGAAACAGCTGAACTGATTTTCTTGAAAATGTACACAGTT
The DNA here is from genome assembly GCA_037127315.1 of Ascarosepion bandense. Classification (NCBI taxonomy): domain Eukaryota; kingdom Metazoa; phylum Mollusca; class Cephalopoda; order Sepiida; family Sepiidae; genus Ascarosepion; species Ascarosepion bandense. The sequence goes on from JBBBDQ010001446.1 coordinate 1,273,089, forward strand.
GTACTATAAGCATCTGCGAGTGTTCTTAGCTAGGTTTTGTGTCGAGGTACCCCCGATAAATATCGAAAATCGATAATCGAAAAAATCAGGTTATAGAAGGAGTGGTTCGATTTTAATCAAATTTGATGCACTCATAGACAAAGACATAAGAAACGATATTCAGAAGTTTCAAGGTTGCAGTTCTTACAATAGTGCAGAAAATCGATAATATATATATATATATAAAAGGCAAGTTGTTTGTGTGTGTGTCTGTTTATCTGCCTGTATGTCAGTATTTTTTCAGCCCTTTTATTTTAGTTTTTGCTTCGGGTTTGGCTCTAAGTAGGTATAATTGTAGTTCTTAGTCTCAGCCATGATACCATTTACTCAGAGGACTTATTTAGCCTTCAAAATTCGGTTTACGACGAAAAAAAGCTTATTTGATATCGATGCCAGGAAATCAAAATTTGACTTACATCCATTCATTTTTCTTTCAGTCTACGATTTCGCTTTAACTGGAAACAACTATTATTTTTTAGTCTTTCGTGCCAACGTCCAAAGAGTCTGAGCTCCAGGACCATGGGTTAGTTTTAAAGCTTTCATTTCACCCAAGCAACGCCGGGCTATACTGCTAGTTACACGGAAAAATATAAGAAAAACTTGCAAACCAGGCGAACAAGTGAGACACATCAAGAAATGAAGAGACAAGCTCGTCGTTTAAAAAAACGTTGGCGCGATGAAAAAAATATTTTGGAAGCCGTTGGTAATATTAGATCTCAAGCGAAAAAAAATGCTAGCTCCCCCCAAAAAAGAAGTTAGGGAGGGTGTGTTGGGGATCACTCCTTTTTACACATATGAATGGACTTGTTTGATGTGTACATGTAATCCTGTCTATAAAGAGAACAGTCGTGATTGTCAGAGTTGTTTCGAGTTGAGTTGAGTTGATTAGTTGTACAGCCGCTAGTTGGTCAGTAAGAATATAGGCTCATTACCCGGACATACTTCTTCACTACAAGATTGATTCCTACTTACAGTACTCCTAGTATTCCTGAATTGACTAACCCGTGTTTCAGTTTGTATATTTTTGTTCAATATAACTTACATGTTTTATCTCCATATCTGCTTTTGTTATTTATTATTTGGTGTGGTTTCTCAACAAGAATCCACAACAGTTTTCGATCACATAAAGAAAGAAAAGATCAGGACAAAAATAATAAAAAGCAAACAATTTATTCCAGTAATAAGGCAAAAAGTTCACAAAGTAAGAATTGTGTTATCACATCAAATGGATACAGACAAGTGTTCTGACTTTAAGTCAAGAAAGAAGAACAAGAACATGACGGATGGGATCGAGATACCGGTTATCTTACTGGCTAGAAAGAAATCCCAGCATGCATCCGTACGATTTTTCTATAAATTTAGTGTACGAGGATTTTTATAGTTGTCCTTACAAAGAGGAACCTCTACGTGTTGCGATGGCTAGTAAGCTAGAACAATTACGACTAGGGAGGTCGAGTTTCAATTTTATGCCATATCTAAGCGTCGCTTATGAAATCACCATTTCTACAATGGAATGAAACCGACAAATCTTGTAGCACATTGAAATTCACGTGGTTGGGCACCAGGGAAAAAATGTGGTCAGAGCAGTTGCCATAAAGATATTTTTAGAAAAGACAGATAGAAGCCACGTCACGTCGATGAGAAAGTCACTGAAGTCGAGATGCCAAGTCAGGATCTATTAAATTGCAGATCCTTCTTTTGATTTTGTAGTGATGAACAGAAGCACCTGACCAGCTATGACAACAGTATTGAATGCACGGGCGAAAAGGTAGATTTATAAATGTGCAAAATTGATTCTGACGAGAAAAACTTCCTGGCCCGATACAGTGAACCGACATTCATAAACTTGGATGTGTTTTAGGAACTTGAATATGCGTTGTGGTGAAGTGGATATGGGCTCGGAACGAGAAATCGAATTCGAATTCCATTAGTTGGAAAAAGTACTAATCGGTTTGTAGCTATGGGTCAAATAACAGGACAGATTGAGTTCTATAACCTTGGCTGGCAACCAGTCTACTGCCGGAAGTAATGGTCACCGAGTTCAGGAAAATCTTCCTCCCAGTCAGTCATGTCGACTTCGAGACGTGATCGCCCAGGCGCGTACACTTAACTGACTGACTGACTGGTTATCCCTCAAGTATAGAAAAACCAGTCTACCCTCTTATTTAAACTATAGCTGGGGAATCGGAGAAACATTCATGCGAAAATGAAAAAAATGACTAGATGAACAGCAGCAGCACCCAACCAGATATGCGAACAGTATTAAATGCACGGGCGAAATGTAGATTTATAAATATGCAAGATGAATTCTGACGAGAAAAACTTCCTTGCCCGACACAGAGACCCAAAATTCCTAGCAGTAGGTGCATTCGTTTACCGTTAGTTCGGTTGAAAAGATGAGGCTAAGGAGACGCTGTGTAATGCCTTCAATGAGATTGCCATCAGCCATACTGATGGCTGGCACTAATGTTTCTCTGTGGTGGTGGTGGTTAAAGGAGAGCAGTTTTGTTGTGAAGGAATTAAAATTTAAAAATCATTTCTCAGTTAACCACTGACTGGAAGTCCGTTTCAAGCGCAGCGGCCAGGTTTACTTGGTCTGCTTTGGCGAACTTTCTATTGAAACGCGAGAAAATGGTGGTATTTTTTCTCTTCGGAATCTGTCTTATATACAAGGTAACCAAAAAAGGTTCTGTCCGTTTTTAAAGGAAAAAAAGAAAACGCTTCACAGTATCTGTAACTTATATTTAGTCTTCGAAGTAATCGCCATCGGCATCCAGCACCTTCTGCCAACGTGTCTCTTTTTACATTTCTCTTTCTCTACAGTTTTCCTCTTTTTGTCTAATGTGTCCTTTATAAACTCTAATCCAATTTCTCATTCACTTTACCCTCTTAACCTGGAACACACAAAGGTTTACCAATATAAGGAAGCGAATCTTCCATCTACCTTTAAAACATAATGTTTATTACCTGGTGAGACATTGACCTTTCAATGTCGAAGCAAAATGTACACGTTGTAGTACAAGGTAACCAAAAAAGTTCTGTCAGTTTTTAAAGGAAAAAAAAAAAAGAGAAAACGCTTCACAGTATGTATATTTTATATTTAGTCTTCGAAGTAATCGCCATCGGCATTAAGCAACTTCTGCCAACGTGTCTTTAACTTTTCAATGCCCTTGCAGTAGAACTCGGGGGTTTTGACGCAAAGAAGTGCGTGAGGGCTTTTTGCAAGTCAGCTTCATTGGTAAAGGATTTCCCACGAAGATGATTATCCAGGGAGTGGAAGAGGTGGTAATCGGATGGCGCAAGGTCAGGTGAATAAAGTGGATGGCACAAAGTCTCCCACGCAAGTTGCTGTATGGTATCCCTGACCCCTCGCGCGGCGTGCGGCTTGGCGTTGTCATGGAGGAAAAGCATACCTTTGCGATTCACCAATGCTGGCTCCTTCTGGCGCAATGCCTGTTGTACGCGTTTCAATTGCTGCAAGTATAGGACTCCAGTGATCATTTGGCCCGTTGGTAGCAGTTCATTATGAACCACTTCACGACCTGTCCACCAGACACAAAGCATAATCTTGCGTGGGTGCATAAGCGGTCTTGTGAGGGACAGCATCCTGAGGAGACAACCAATGTCTGGAAAGCTTGGGAGTTTCGTAGAGAACCCACTTTTCATCACCGGTAAGCACTCGATTGAATAAGGATGCGGTACGGTGGCGAAAAAGCAACGATACGCAGGCTGCCACTTGTCGTCTCTTGTGGACCTCCAGCACCGTTTGCGGAACCCACTTGCTCAGTTTGTACGTTTTACCTAGGCGGTGCAGGTGAAGTCTGTTTCATCGGAAACGTTGAACTGTCTTGCAAGTTCACCACACGTTAGACAGCTGTCCTCTTCAATGGCCGCCTTCAGGACTCCGTCATTCAAGACCTGTGGTCGTCCACTGCGAGGCTCATCATGGAGAGTCAAATCTCCCGATTTGAATTTTCGAAACCAACGCCTTGCAGTACGTTCATCCACAGCATTATGCCCAAACGCTTGACATATGTGGCGACTTAATGCAGCTGCTGATTAGCCCACTTTGAAGTCATGAAGCAAACAGCCCCGAACGAGATCTCACAAGTTATTTACAACATTCTAAAAACTAATACATTTTACCATTAACTGGTGCTTTGATAAGCATTCCAATAGTTATAATACTATTTTTCTTTTCGGTCTTTTCTTCAAAAATCCAATAAATAAATATTGTTTAATTTATTTTTAAGATTTATATGTAATATATATATATATTCCTGAAGACTTCATTGAGGTATGAAAATATTGAAACTGACATTCTCGATGCAGTTTTAATGCCTATGACCACATTGATTATCCTCATCTATTTTTAAATCAAGTCAGGCATACTAATATCAGTGTAGCATGTGGAAAGCTTTCTTGCAAAAACTGTTGTTTAGAATGTACGCTTTCTGTCGGAATATGGGTTACAATAGACTCCATTAGCGACAAGGAAATTAACAATAAATTCATAGTGGGGTCACTCGAACACAACCGTCTTTCATATATATATATATATGTGCGCGTGTGTGTGTGTGTGTGTGTGTATAACTACTAGCGTATGATGTATCATACGCTAAAAAGTCTGCCTCCTTCTACCGAGCGCCCATAGCTCAGAATTAGAATCGCCAATTCGGTCGGGTTTCAATTCTGGGTAAAAGCAATCGGATGTCTAACCGTACTGAGGAGCTGTGATACAGCAAAACAGATCTGTCTACGGATGACTATATATATATAAAAATATCTATATATATATTGTGTGTATCGAGGCAGCAGATAAGTTTCTAAACATATATTGTTAAATATAATAGACAATGAATGTCTGTTATATTTAATCACGAACCGTTCTAAACATAGAACATATAAAACTACTCCACAACAACCTCTTGGTTGTACCACCCTGACAATAAAGTAGTTAATCTATATTTCTCTGTGTATCTCTTCATTACACGATACAACAGTTGGCGACGAAGGATCCGAATGCATAGCGATCTACCAACACATCGTCGTTCAAGGCTGAAAAAGAGAGAAAATAAAATGGAGGACTTCAAAAGTTGCATGTTGGAATTCTTTAAACAACGAGAAACACAACAAAAAAGCTGGAAAAACAACAGTTAAAGAATTTGAAAAGTCTTCAAGAGAGCATTGAAGAGGAAAGATTTGTGACGTCAAGGCAGAAAAGGAAGATAAAATAAATGAATGGACGCTTGTTCTCAAATAGACTTTTATGTAGTATGACATACACAAATAATACTTCTATATAAACAAGTGTCTACACGCGGAGAATACATATATACATCTACGCAAAGCAAGGCATAAGCAGGAACAAAAGGAATGGCCTTGAAAGTACTTCTGATCTGTGAAGCCGTGGTTATAATCCTGGATTTAAAGGGGCCGAATTTATCTCTATATACCAACCGGGTGGCTCTGTTGTAAGCTGTTTGTCAAAGCGAAACGTGACAGGATTTTCTATGTTCCGGCTAAACATAACCGTAGCTTTGTAAGCTGTTTGTCATATCTGGACCTGGTAAGATTTATTGATGTCTCTGCAAGCTTCTGGTGTAGTCGGAAGGTAACAACCTTCCTTCTTAAGTTGCATCTAACTGAATGGGTGATTAGCGTTTGGGCCATTATCTAGAGTGACCTCATGGAGCGGCTGTCATGTGACCACGTAACTTACCTCGATTAATGGGAGGCAATTACCTTTTGTATTCCAACAGTCAGCATAAATAATGCAAATAAGGAAAATATTCACTCGTAAACGAAAGAAATAATCATATAACTTAATTTTAAAAATGCGCAGCGTTTTCAGTTTATCAAATTAGTGTAACGAAACATAGAATATTCTATGTGGAAGATATTAACTCTAGCAAGCCATTTATGGTCGCTATAAATCAACGGAAAACATCTAAAATCTCCTTTTTGTATAATTGACATCAGGAGTGCAATATATGATGCAATTGCTGACATTATTGTTGGGATGGGTCCTCATTCTAATCAAACATGGTGTCGCTCTTTATTTCCGACTGGATTAAACAGAATCGATATGGTGCTTTCGAATAAGGTTTATAAATTAATTTCTTGTCTAAAGATTAAAATCATCTTTTCATATTGTAATAGGAACAATTTGTCTCTAAGACTAACTGTTATGGGACCTACTCTATTTGGATTATAATGAACTGGTCCTATTATTATGAATACCGGAGAATATGTCTCTCGGGGTGGAGTTGAGTTGGGTTGAGTCACCCCGGTCTAATACTTGGCCGTCATACTGACATGTAACACTCTTGTGTTTGTTTTCCGTTTAATACATATGATTCACTAGTTCCCGAGTTCGAGCTTACTTCCGGACCTATTCTGGGTCCACAACATTAACAATTCTCATACATATAACCAAAAACATGTGCTTTTTTTCCATCTCAGTCACAATATCATTTAGTCGGAGAGGAGTATGCTCTAATAAATACCGCAGAGCAGGCTTACATGCAGTGGCGACGCGCTTCGAAATTTCTAATTATTTTGTGATTTTTCATCGATAAGTGATCATATAATGTTTATAGCGTTGACAAGAATCGATTTTATGAACTTTCAAGGAAAAACTTGAAGGCTATTCTTCACTTTGACAATGTCTTAAAGGCGGTGAAAAAAATCTATTTCTGGCAAAAGCTTGAATTTTGGTCGCAATTGAAGTTGCCTAAGTGCGTTGTGTTTAGAACATGCATAAAGTTTTTACGCAATTTAACTATATTCAGTTTCCATGGAAACGACTAAAACCAGATGTTAATAAAAAAAATCCATGTATTAAATGGCCTAGTCTTAATCTTACCAGATCACACACACATACACACCTACACCCACACCCACACCGGTATTTTCATTCATACATACATACATACATACATATATATATATATATATATATATATATATATATATATATATTATTTTGATTGGTCCATATACAACAATGCCTCCCTGATTAAAGAGGTTTTGCTTGTTTTTAACCTTTTAAAACCTTCAACTTGAAATAAACCTCATCACTTGATAAAACTCAAGATGTGTCAAAACAAAATAGCTACTTTTGTAGTGATATTGTAACATGTTCATGTTATAATTTCTGAATAAATATAATATATATATATATATATATATATATATATGTGTGTGTGTGTGTGTGTGTGTGTGTGTGTGTGTTTTAAATCCAAAAGGATGATCAGATAGGTAACTCCCCAAAACCCAATCCTAATTAATATTAATTTCATTAATATTAAAATTAATCAAGGTGGAGGGCTCGATGCAAATATTATATTCTATTTACAGAGCCAAGTATAAAATATGAAACAAAAATTTCGATATTTATAATACATTTGAATTTGAGAAAATAAAACTTTCGTTTCGCCGTTGCTGAAGAAGCAAGGATCTCCTCGTAGAAATGGTTATTCAACGGATTTAAAATATCGAAACTTTTGTTTTATTTTATATATATATATATATATATATATATATATATATATATATATATATATATTTTTTAATTCAAATACTTCAATCCAAGGGAAAAAAGCAGGAAGGTAAATTCCAAAAAAACCGATCCTAATTAATATTAAAAATTTATTTTAATATTAAAAAATGATACAGGAAGAGAGCTCCATGTAATAAAATATTACAGAGCAAATATATATTAAAAAAGGATTAATTCAAAGATGTTGAATGGCCATTTCGATATGAAGACCCCAACGGGGGACGACACATCACCTCAGCAACAGAAAAAACCTTTCAGAAACTGGAGAAAAATTAGTCTACTTTTCCTTTTTAAATAGATTGCAAAGAAATTAAAAAATAAATAATAATAAAATAAAATAAAAAAATAAAATAAAAATAAAAATAAAGGGAAAGAAAAAGAAAAAGAAAACGAAAAAGAAAAAGAAAAAGATGGAATAAAATCAAATAAATAAGAAAAGAAAAAAAATTGACATCGTCTGGGTTCGCAAAAAAAAGGGAGAATGTAACTAAAAATTAACAGACAGCCGTGTTAAATCGACGTAAGTTTAAGCAACATGGAAAAAAGGTGGTAAGAGAGATAAAAGAAGGAAGGGAGGGAAAAAGAAAGAAACTAAAGAAAAAAATTTTTTTTTAAATATTACAGACGCTGGACAAATTCAAAAACCTAATTTCCCCAAAACGTTGAAGTATTAGAAAAAGGCCTTTACTTAAAAAGGCATAATTATTAATAAAAGGGAATAAAAAGATATAGGATTTAAAATAAAATTATTTTTAAAAAAATTAGGTCATTTGAAATTAAACTAAATAAAGACAACACTAGGTAAAAAAAAAAAAAAATTAATTACAATTATACATACCTATAGAAGTACACACATACATACATATATATACACACACAATTCTACGAATAAGAATACATATATACATACACATACACACACATACATTCAATTTATTACACACTTATATACATATACATGCGCATGCACACATATATATGTGTGTACACACCTATATACAAAAAATTCATATACACATAATATACATGTGTACACATACATGCACACATATACACACACACACACACACGCACACATATATAAATATATACATATTCCATATGCACTCACACACATACATATTAATGAATATTATGAAAAGGAGCATTTAAATAGCTAAAAAATTTTTTTCAAAATTACATATAGCCCACATACATAAATACATATATACATACATATACATATATATACAAATATGCACATCCACACACAAACATACACATAAAAAAAAAAAAAATTAAAATTAAAATTAAAAAAAAATTTTTAAAAATTAAAAAAAAATTATAGAAAAATTTAGAATTTAAAAATTAAAAATTAGAAGTTAAATTTTAAAATCCGCCCTATGGCGGCACTTGTTTATAAATTCCCTGTTCAAAAGTAAGTCCTGATGAGGATACTTCAAAATCAGAATCTTCTCCAATAAACACAGACGACACCTATCACGAAAACTTTTAGGAGTAAAAGCTGAGCCTATTAATTTCCAGCTGATTATAGGGTCCTGCCCTTCCTCCTTCATTTCCCAGAACCTACGTGATAGTGCCGTCTGGAATCTCTGTTTAGGGTTCGAAAACGAGTACCTGTGATTATAAAGCCTCTGTTTGAAAGACCCCTCCGGTCGGGATCGAAACTCGACCGATTTAGTGTTAGAAAGAGTGCGATGAATAAATTGTCGCCACTTTATATTTTTAATTTCGAAGTATGGGCGTTGTTTCTGTTTTATCGACTGCAGGGTATAGTAGGGTCAGTTGAGCACCGGCTGTGAGAAAAAAGGCACCACGATGCTATTTACTTACCAAGAAATTTCGAAACGGCACCCTGTTCTGCTTACCATTCGCATTGAACAGGTGAAGAGGCTCATTCCTTGTTCCTTGTTTAGGATGTGGTTTCCGGCTTTCTCTTTTCCAATCTTTTCACGCTTTTCTTTTTTTTTCAATTGAAGTAGATAGACTACACTATCGCCCGGTTCACACTCCACCCACACTAATTGAACAGGTGAAGTGGCTCATCCCTTGTTCCTTGTTTAGGATGTGGTTTCCGGCTTTCTCTTTTCCAATCTTTTCACTCTTTTCTTTTTTTTTCAATTGAAGTAGATAGACTACACTATCGCCCGGTTCACACTCCACCCACACTAATTGAACAGGTGAAGTGGCTCATCCCTTGTTCCTTGTTTAGGATGTGGTTTCCGGCTTTCTCTTTTCCAATCTTTTCACTCCTATGTAGCCCCCTGCGCTTCAGTGGCGTTATCGCCTTGCTCGGGGTGATATGATTAAAAAAAAAACTAATGCCGATTACGAAGGGGTTTGGAATGTTTCCTATTGATAGCGACATTATAATTCAATTCAACTTTCCACGGGGCCTTAGACTCAACACTGAGGCCTACATGTACCTTGAGGAGGTAATGCTACGCTGGCTCCAGAAGGTGGCTACTGAAAGACCCTAGATCTGTCAACAGGACTCTGCACCATGCCACTAAAACAGAAGAACCCAGTAATGGCTGTTAAACAATTTCTGCGACTACATCACCCCTTACATCTGACCACCTAACTCCCCAGACGGCAAACCCCTCAATTATTATGTGTGGGGCACAGTTGAGCGAGAGATCAACAAAACCCCGAGCAAGGCAATAGCGCCACTGATGTGCAGGGGTGCTACATAAGAGTAAAAATTAGATAAAAGAGAGTGAAGAGAGGGACGAACCAATTAAAAAGAGAAGGAAGGGAATACAGGTGTTGAGTGTGATGACAGTTGCAGAGGTGGAGAGAAAGGAAAGGATATACAGGGTGGTGAAGAAAGAACTAGAGTCATGTGGTTAAGAGATGAGTATTGACCTTGCATTTGATTTCCTGGAGGTTGTAGCCGTCAGCAAAGCAAGAATAAGGAAGCGAGTTCCACAAACGGGAGGTGCGAGAAAAAAAAAGCTGCAGTAGTAGAACTGTCGTCTGCATTTGATCTGTGAATGGGTGAGACACAGTTACCAGTCTGGTTGTACGAGTAAACACTTGTTTGCAGAGGCACCAGTGACTTAAGTTCGTAAGTTCGTTGGAGCAGAAGCCATGAAAGTATTTTTATGACACCAAAGATAAATTGAAAACAGGGGTTATGGCAGCATTTACCAACCTAAACAAGGAGACTTTCTAGAAGAGTTGCAGGAGATTCTGAAGTCATCTGGAGGCAGTAGTTAAAGTCAATGATGATTTTATTGAACAAATTTACTCTTTAGTCTTTCAAGATATTTTTGTCTTATTTTGGTAAATATATATGACATGTCAGTGTCATTTTCAATTTTGGATAATTTAGACTACAATTCATCTATCGCACCCTGTATATGGTATAGAAAGCTTGAATTTAAACTTGGGTTTTTTTACAACAAATTGCTGAAAAATAAAAGTAAAACTCTTGACCCGACCGACTTCGCAAAACCAAACTAATGTTACGTGTTAAGTGTTTAAAAAAAAAAAAGATTGACAAAAACTCAGAGATAAATCACATACAAATTTTTAATTTACAAAAACTTTAAATAAAAATATTTTCAAATATAGTTTTTAAATGAAAAAAGAAAACAGAGTTTGCTACTGGCGAGTGTTACGGGGAAAGAAGGGGAAGGTAAGGTATCAAGTATTTTTACAGTTAAGATAGTGAAGAAGTTTAAGTGCTATACTTTTGGGAAATCCTTATGAGTGTATAAAAAATAATTATTAGTTTGGTCAATGAAAGAGTCAAAAATATGTATTTACCCATATAGTTCCATTAGGTTCGCTTTCAGGTTTTAGTTGGTCGGCGACTTCTTAGAGATTCTTAGAGATTCTTTCGGCTGGATATAAATCCTTGAATCAAAGCCGGAGTTGATAATGTCAGCAAATCCTCGTAACAGCTAACTACTCTCTGCCCAAAACCTATTTTATAGGGGGCTAACACTTAATTTGCAAATTTCTAGAACCTTTCGAATTCTCTCGAATCTACTGGAATTTTTTCGATCATTCTAGTACCTTCCACACGTTCTATTCTTAATTTCCTTATGTTTACAACTACTTCATGAGTTAAAGCTTTTTTCTAATAACAGGTAGGACTCAAGAGAATCTCTTACTACAAGTTTTTAAACATTATTAATATTATTTTTATATATAAATGCATCCTCGTAACACCAAAAATCATATTTTACCATATTTATATGTCTGTCTTTTACCAACTGTTTACCAATTACAATATAATGATTAACTAATGAGGTTGTAGTATGAACATAAGAGGATATGGTAAAAATTGCAGAATAATGGTTGACCCAAAAAGAGGTTAATGGTTTTATGCTTTTATCAAAAGAGAAGCATAGCATAGCTTGATTTCAAGTGTGTCCGCTGTTGGACCGTGCCTTTAAATATATACTCACTACAATTAACGACAGCAGTAGAAGCGAAAGAGGACCATTTATTTAAAGGAATGATACATCACACGCTAAAAGTATGCCTCCTTCTACATAGCTCAGAGGTAGAACCGCCGACTAACGCCAATTCGGTCGGGTTTCAATCCTGGGTAAAAGCAATCGGATGTCTAACCGTACTGATTCGCTGTGATACAGCGAAACAGATCTGTCTGCGGATATATATATATATATATATATATATATATATATGTATACATATATATATATATATATATATATATATATATATATATATATACTCCACTTGAGACATGGAGTGAAACTGAGTTTCAATATACTTTCAAAGCAAGGATCCTATCTGCTCACTGAGGAAGAAATGTTACCTCTTAGTTTTGGAGGTATTGGAAAAGGTTTCTTGGTATGGCTGAGAACTTATACCCCACCTTACAAAATTGGTTAAATCTATTAAGGCTGAAAAGTTTAGTAATTTCTGATTGAATGATTTCTTTTTTTTTTTTTTTTTTTATTAACGATCTTCCGAGGATCATTCTTATGTCTGCTAATTATACAATTTATAGAAGCAAACTAAAATTATCAATGCCTTCAGAGCTAGTCTCTGAGCTGACCAAGCCCTAACAGTCCAATTTGGAAAGAAAATGGTTTTTAACTTCTAATGACTCTAAAGCTAATCTTGTAAAATTTCACCATCAGCTATTAGACACTGAACTTTCTATCGCCATAATGAACGTTTGTACACATAACAAAGCTCCATTCTTTGCCGATCGATTGGGTTTCAAGATCACTTCAGACTAAATTATTGCGAGGAAAATTGGTTCATTGTATCGTACCGAAAAAAGTTTTTCGTCAAAAAAATAAATCCACCATTTTATCGTCCATTGAATATTGCTGCCATATTTGGTCTGATGCTCCTGCTTATTCTATTCTGGTTTTCTATGAAGATGGATGGAAGTAAGCAGGAAATAAAACATAAAACTAGAAACCCTTCTTTAGATTCAATCAATTCGCTTACTTTTCCCGACAATTTCGAGATATAGGGTGTCCCATTAAGACGAATCGAAGTTAGCAATAATTGAAACAGTGTTATTAGTGAAATTTAATTGATTTCCTTATTGGATCATGTTATTTGAGTCCCGGCAATTATGGGTGAAAAATAATATCTCCCAAATGTCCACCAAAGCTTCGACAGCACACCTCCTCTGGATGGTCAACATTTTTGATGACGTCTCTGCATAGTTGCTCCTCGATGCCCCTTAAGGAAGAAATCTAAAGGCCACAATCGCGGTCAACTGACATCATTGTTTCGAGAGATGATGCGATCTGAGAACTTCTCAATAAAGCTATTGTTGCATTGGCTGTGTGGCATGTGGCGCCCTATTGTTCGAAATTCAAATCCATAGCATTCAATTCGGGCCATAATTGCCAAGACTCAAAAAACATGATTCTATAGTGAAATCAATAAAAATTCACCAATAATAGGGTTTCATTTATTGCTAACTTCGATACGTCTTAATCCAAAAAAGGGTCTGTAGTTTAATCGGTCGTGATCTAGCATTGCAACTTCAGTCACTTTTCTATCCTGTGACAGGATTTATTTTTTCTTTAATTACTATCGCTCCAAGAGACATGATTGACTGGGCAGACGATTATCCCGCAGTGGGTTACCATTGCTTTCTGTGGTAGACTGGTTGCCATCCAAGGCTATAGAACCCAATCTGTTCTATTATTTAACCCATAACTGGTGGAAAGAGACGGGTTAATACCTTTCCCAAGGGTATTTATGCGTAAGTGAATGCGAGGAATTCAATTGGAATTCGAACCTGGCTCGCCGATTTGTCGTTCCGAGTCGATATCCATTGCACCACAACGCACATTCAACAAGCAAGGTAGTAAAATCTCTAAAATTCTCTAAAACGCAAGGAGTTACAGGGTGTGGTTAAATTAGGATCAGAAATATTAACAATGAGCAAAGAGAAAAGAGTAACCAGGAACACAGTAAATAGCCACTGACATTGAATTTTAATATTTTAAAATTACAAACAGAATAGGACAATGTCCGAAACCCTTGGACACTCACGTAGTACAATAGGACCTAGAGGAATGGTCCTTTAAAACACGATCCAACCAATCATTCCTGAACCTCGACTAATCCACCCACGCTGTGTTTGTTTGATCTCGGACCAGCTGAAGTAGGATTGCCTGTTATCACTTGGCTAGGTTAGTCCAGACACGCGAGAGGTAGGTATATATTTAAAACCAGATATAACGTGATCCGCGGTCCCCGGTAGTTGGCGAATGGGATATAATCAGTACAACACTGCAACACCACGAGTGTAGATTTTATCGATTATATCCCCAATTATAAGCAAGTCAAAGCTGGGTGACGCACAGTCAGTTGGCTGGTATTTCAGTATTTCACTATCACATTACAGTAACAATTTTTTCGAGGGCGATAGCTTGCTCAATCGGCTCTAGCAGCACGCCGAGTTCAAATCGACCGTCTTCTTCAAATGACAGGCATAATTTTGCTAATTTCGTTTTCCACCTCGATTTTATTGAAAAGGCACAAAACCGGGGTGGTAAATGTAGCTACGGAAATACAATTTTCACTCTCTGCATTATTCTTACCAGCTCGAAATTAAATTAGTATCAGTTATCCATTTTGCTTAAAAGTGAAGAGACTTATTCTCTCTTATTGCTTGCTTGTCCATACCAGACGCTTAGGTAGCCTAAGACAGGAAATTCTCACAGTCCAATTTGACCTGGGGCCATAGATTTTGTCAAAACAGGACGACATATTATGTCTACGCTTCTTTTACACATATTCAATCAATTCGCTTACTTTTCCCGACAAAATTAATTGTATTTTTCAATTTTAGAGAAATCTCTAATCTTTAAAATCAATAAGAAATTAATACTAGCCATCAGGAAATAGGGTTACACTTCAGGATAAATTTTATTTCACGTTTTGATAGGAAAGACCAGATCAGCTCAAACATGTGACCAGAGATACCGTAGATATTTAGCTTGTGGAGAAAAACTCTATGCCATATCCTATTAAAGGCTTTCGAGATACCTAATGCTAGAGTCCGGGCTTCACCGTTTTTATAGACTCTTTCCATATTTATTGTTAGTACATCAAAAGTTTACCTAGAGAGACCAAAGCTGTATTACGTATCTGAGAATAGGCTCTGCGATGAGAGATTATGAACCAACTAGCAGTATAGCCCGGCGTTGCTCGGGTGTAATGAAAGCTTATATATATATATATATATATATATATATATATATATATATATATATATACGAAAAAAATCGCAAGATCGCCAAGACCTACCGCGGTTTCGCACAACGGCTCGTCAGGGCAAAGGCAGACCAAGGACTAATCAAACAAAAATTGATAATATATATATATATATATTATCAATTTTCTGCACTATTCTAAGAACTGCAACCTTGAAACTTCTGAATATCGTTTTTTATGTGTTTGTCTATGAGTGTATCAAATTGGATTCAAATCGGACCACTCCTTCTAGAACCCGATTTTTTCGATTATGGATTTTCGATATTTATCGAGGGTACCTCGACACAAAACCTAGCTAAGAACACTCGCAGACGCTTATAGTACAACTGTGTAAATTTTTCAAGAAAATCGGTTCAACCATTTCGGAGTCTATAGGTAACGGATACACACACCCATACACACACACAGACAAAGTTCCATTTATAAATAAGTTTAGATTCAGCATTGATTAGGGATTCTAGGAGTGTGCTAAAATGTGGCAGAAGACTACTAAGCCGATAGTTTAATGGATCGGACCGCTCACAGGAGTTCTTAAAAACTGGAACGATAGATGATGACTTCCAGCAATCAGGAAAACAGGAGGCTACAAGACAATTATAATAGTTTAGAACAGGAACTAATTCTAAGCAGACTTCTTAATGACTATTAATACGGAGATATCATTGGTTCCTCATCCTTTGTAGGGATCTAGATTAGAGGTGATAGCAGAAACCATGGGGCTTACGGCCTATCACGTTGAATACACCGGTTCTCGCTCGATCACCGAAGTTAAGCAACGTTGAGACTGGTTAGTACTTAAATGGGTGACCGCTTCGAAATACCAGGTGCTGTAAGCGTATAGTGAGGGATGTGCGTTGTGGTGCAGTGGATATCGGCTCGGAAAGAGAAATCGGTGAGCCGAGTTCGAATTCCAGTTGAATACCCTGCATTCACTTAAGCACTGGTACGCTTGGGAAAGGTATTAATCCGTCCCTTCCCTCCAGTTATGGGTTAAATAACAAGGGTAGGACTTGGGGACCCTGCTCTTAAAAACAAATCCCAATGAATCGTGAAAAGAAAAACGTTGTAAAAATAAAAATAACTTTACCCAAAAATCACTGGTTATGACCTTAAAATGATCCCATAAGGATTGATAGGTCGTTAAGCCTCAAAAACAAACAAACAGAAACCATGGAGGAGGATATATGCATATAAGAGAGTGAGAATTATGCATGGATACTCCAGACGAGTAAATAGTAAAGTGAAGATAATTTATGGGCAAAGCATTCAACTTTATCAGCAGAAGATATTAATATCTTAACTTGATTGAAGCTTACAGTTATTACGAGCAATAACGAATGTTATGACGCGAGCTGTCAAATAATGTACAGTCGAAAATAGTGGTCTTTGGGCGTTGTAGCCAATGATCATGCTGATTTGAACCATAGAGAAGATTGGGGTTTCACCTGATATTTCTGAGAAGGGATGAAAGATTCCATGCCGGAATTGACCCAAGAAGAGACCTCAGTGATGCAATTTTCAATTGAGAGGAGGAAAATATCAGTTCATAGAGCGCCACGAAGAAAATGACGGTGTGAGTCCTATTTGCTGGGCACGGAAAGAGATGTTGTGGATAGGAGGTTCCTTTTTGATAACTAACTAGAACGAAATATCAGTAGCTATCACAGAGTGGTCAAGTTTACCAAGAAGGTACACTACCGGCCATAATTATTAGTGTTTTAGTGTTTTAGAAAAGTATGTATTTAATACTATTTTTAGTGTTTATTGCCAATTGAGTAATTGTAAATGAAAATAGAATGGTTTCTTTTGTTATTATTACTTTGCAAAATTTTACAAGCCAAATAGCGACAATTTACCCATCACACCCTGTAGATTATATATATATATATATATATATATATATATATATATATATATATATATACTATCGGCCATAATTATTAAGCCACGCCAGTGTTTTGAAAAAATGATGTAATTCATACTCTTTTTTAGTATTTATTGCCAAGTAAATAAATGTAAATGAAAATAGAACGATTTTTTTTGTTAATAATACAAAATAACATGTGCATCAAATGAATTTATAAATATTTAATAATTACCTATTTATAAATATTTAATAATTACCTATTTATAAATATTTAATAATTGCCTATTTATAAATATTTAATAATTACCTAAATTGCAGTTTCATCAATGAAAGAATAAAGAAATGATGATTCAGACGAGTTCATCTTTGCTTCCTTAAAATTTCGCAAAGTAATAATAACAGAAGAACCATTTTATTTTCATTTAGAAATATCCACTTACAAATAGTATGAAATACGCTATTTCTTAAAAAAAAACAGGGGTGGCCTGATAATCATGGGTGGTAGTGTAAGTATTGCAAAACTCTGCAAGAACGAGAAGAGGAGTTAAGAAATAAATCAAATGGTGTAGTAGTCTGTTGCTCGGTTTTGCTAGGGAAAAGAATACGTTCACAATTTCAGTAAAGCATTGGGCAATAGAACAATTTAATCCATCCTTTCAGAAGATTTCAGCCCCGTTCGTGGTCAGCATTAAAGTCACCAAAGACAAAGATGTTTGGAGAGAAAGTTTCCTTTCTATACTGTCAGCTATTATGCTTAACATACTACAGCCCTGGGATGAGGGGAAGCGATAAAAGAAAAAGAGATAGCTGACAAAGTTTAGTAACGAAAGACGGAAAGACATGAAGGAGTAGTTAGGAGCCACGAGAGTCAATTCCCTTGCAATAGGAAGATTATCCCGGATGTAAGCACTAAGGCCTTACATGCACGCACTACAAATATCCCAATATTATACGATGTTGATCAGAGCAGCCTTTCTAAGCGCTACCAAAGAGTTCAGACTTCTAACAACCAGTTGAAGGCAACAGCCAGTAAATTACCAAATCGATACACTCACAAGGGAAAGTCATTGCCACTGGCTAGTCAGATCGCTAAAACGTTAAGACAGTTAAATATTAGTGGTCCATATAGAATAAAGAATTGGAAGAAGTGAAGAACCCCTACTCTTGCTCAATAAACATGGAAGTAGTTCGAATCGGACGATAAGTGAGCCTATCTACTCCTATTACAAGGACTCCTAGGTGGATAGCACGAGTCCCCGACCAGATATGGCAGCAGTATTCAATGCACGGGCGGATAGTAGATTTGAATATGTGCAGGATTGTTTCAAACGGGAAAAACTTCATGGCCCTGCACAGAGAACTGACCTTCTTAGCAGCGGATTTAGCTATGGATTCTATATAGTCATTCCCCCTGAGGTCTGTTGTGAGAGTTAACTCGAGGAGGCGCATAAGAAGGTCGGAGTGTTGTACAACAGCTGCAAACTCGTGAATATGAAAATAAAGATGGGGACAACATTGTAAACAATAAAGATAACGATTTACAGAAGAATTCTGAGAATACCACGGACTGAACATGCGAAGTACGAGGAAGTTTTACGAAAAATGAAGCTACTCAATGGTACACACATAGAATAGGAAAAAGACAAGTGACATTTCTAGGGAAAGAGAAATTTTACACTCATAGGACAAGAGGTGCAGTAGATAACAGCGAGTGTCGATAAATGACTATGTTAACCGACGAGAAATTGTAGTGAATATATAACCAAAGTTAAGGTCTTTTTATCATAGAAATTAAAGATGGAATATATGAGCATTCTATAATCGTTAACAAGGTTCTAGATGGCCATGTCCTACCTGCACCGATGCAGATTGATTCATTACCATTTTTACCGCTACCGAAGGTACATTATGGGCAGATCTGAGTAAATGGTGGTATGATTTTTTAACACTAATGACTACCAGTTATTTAATGCCGTGAAATTACGAGCAAGCATGTCTTTAGGTTGGTTTCTGTTTACGTCACAACAGTGTCGTACATGTTCTCAGTATGGCTGCAAGAATACCATCTAGATCATACTATTATACTAGGGTATTAGCTAACAGCACACAGGTCCAACACTTGGCCATAGGGTGTTATATATTGCAACTTTTGTGTGTCTTTTTAGAGTGTACCCTGAACAGCACTGTGATAGTGGAGACCCATTCTCCTTTTATTCCTGTATCAGGTAGGCGATATGTTGTTCAAGGTAGAAAAAGAAAGTCCATATCATACACCTACTAAAGATTTCGTGTAACTTCCCTGAATGGTACGGTCACCAGTCCTGTTGGACAAGTGTCGGGTATTTTTTTTTAATCGTTTCACCCCAAGCAAGGCGGTACCTCTGTGGTGATACCGAGCAAGCAAGGGACCGGATGTTTGCCCTCAGTGGTTCAGAAAGCAAATGATCGAAACTGGTCTTTGCGCATTTGGGCTTCCAGGCGGAATTTCCGTAGAAAACCAAAAATAAATAAATACCAAATTCCTTTTACGAACCCTTTTCGCGAGCCGACGTGAATTTTGTTTATCGTCTAATGGGAAGCACAGAATTAAATCCGGATGTGAATTCCCAAATAACTTGTTTGGAGCCCCGAAAATGAAATAAAAGGACGACACAAGAAAACAATCGACAGTGGAGAAAATACGAGCATAATTAACACGTCCCTTGACCACGTCAAGCGATCGCATTATGTTGCCTCTTCTTTCTCTCACATCTTCTTCTTCTTCATTGTTCACTGAACCACTTAATAACTGACTGGCACCCGAAGGACTGAGCGAAGACTTCAAAGACACTCCTAACAAATGAATACACACACATGCATACGCACAAACTCTTTTCGGCAATTACTGCTATGAACATTTTAACGACCTTTGTACTAACCAAAAGACATTACTTTTATTTGTAAAAAACGTTAATTGATATATATATATATATATATATATATATGTGTGTGTGTGTGTGTGTGTGTGTGTGTGTGTGTTGTTTCCATACACAATTTGATTTTCTTGTTTTATACCCCTCTTATAGTGGGCTATCTACTAACAAGGCCAAATTCAGTTAATCTGTTTCAACACACAAATACACTTCACTATAATAGATTACCCACTATACCGCCACTGATGCGTAGGAGGCTACATAAGAGAGTAAACATTTAAGTAGAAAGAGAATGATGAAAAAGCTGAACCAGTTACAGAGGGTGTTAGAGAAATGGGCGAGAGAAGGATGTGAAATCAGGCGTGAAGACAGTTGCGATGGTAGAGAGAAAGGAAAAGAACAAGATATACAGGGTGATGTAGAAAGGACTGGAGCCAAGTGGATAAGAGATGGGAACTGACTTTTCACTGAATGAAGACAGTTGCGATGGTAGAGAGAAAGGAAAAGAACAAGATATACAGGGTGATGTAGAAAGGACTGGAGTCAAGTGGATAAGAGATGGGTATTGA
Source organism: Ascarosepion bandense (assembly GCA_037127315.1). NCBI lineage: Eukaryota > Metazoa > Mollusca > Cephalopoda > Sepiida > Sepiidae > Ascarosepion > Ascarosepion bandense. The sequence goes on from JBBBDQ010001446.1 coordinate 1,293,777, forward strand.
CTTTTCACTGGAATGAAGACAGTTGCGATGGTAGAGAGAGAGGAAAAGAACAAGATATACAGGGTGATGGTGAAAGGACTGGAGCTATGAGAAGAGATGGGTATTGACTTTTCACTGGAATGAAGACAGTTGGTGATGGTAGAGAGAAAGGAAAAGAACAAGATATACAGGGTGATGTAGAAAGGACTTGGAGTCAAGTGGATAAGAGATGGGTATTGACTTTTTCACTGAATGAAGACAGTTATGATGGTAGAGAGAAAGGAAAAGAACAAGATATACAGGGTGATGTAGAAAGGACTGGAGTCAAGTGGATAAGAGATGGGTATTGACTTTTCACTGGAATGAAGACAGTTGCGATGGTAGAGAAAGGAAAAGAACAAGATATACAGGGTGATGTAGAAAGGACTGGAGTCAAGTGGATAAGAGATGGGTATTGACTTTTCACTGGAATGAAGACAGTTGCGATGGTAGAGAGAAAGGAAAAGAAAATGTAGATATACAGGGTGATGTAGAAAGGACTGGAGTCAAGTGGATAAGAGATGGGTATTGACTTTTCACTGGAATGAAGACAGTTATGATGGTAGAGAGAAAGGAAAAGAACAAGATATACAGGGTGATGTAGAAAGGACTGGAGTCAAGTGGATAAGAGATGGGTATTGAGTTTTCACTGGAATGAAGACAGTTGCGATGGTAGAGAGAAAGGAAAAGAACAAGATATACAGGGTGATGGTAGAAAGGACTGGAGTCAAGTGGATAAGAGATGGGTATTGAGTTTTCACTGGAATGAAGACAGTTGCGATGGTAGAGAGAAAGGAAAAGAACAAGATATACAGGGTGATGTAGAAAGGACTGGAGTCAAGTGGATAAGAGATGGGTATTGACTTTTCACTGGAATGAAGACAGTTGCGATGGTAGAGAGAAAGGAAAAGAACAAGATATACAGGGTGATGTAGAAAGGACTGGAGTCAAGTGGATAAGAGAGATGGGTAATGACTTTTCACTGGAATGAAGACAGTTGCGATGGTAGAGAGAAAGGAAAAGAACAAGATATACAGGGTGATGTAGAAAGGACTGGAGTCAAGTGGATAAGAGATGGGTATTGACTTTTCACTGGAATGAAGACAGTTGCGATGGTAGAGAGAAAGGAAAAGAACAAGATATACAGGGTGATGTAGAAAGGACTGGAGTCAAGTGGATAAGAGATGGGTATTGACTTTTCACTGGAATGAAGACAGTTGCGATGGTAGAGAGAAAGGAAAAGAACAAGACACAGGGTGATGTAGAAAGGACTGGAGTCATGGATAAGATGGGTATTGACTTTTCACTGGAATGAAGACAGTTGCGATGGTAGAGAGAAAGGAAAAGAACAAAGATATACAGGTGATGTAGAAAGGACTGGAGTCAAGTGGATAAGAGATGGGTATTGACTTTTCTCACTGGAATGAAGACAGTTGCGATGGTAGAGAGAAAGGAAAAGAACAAGATATACAGGGTGATGTAGAAAGGACTGGAGTCAAGATAAGAGATGGGTATTGACTTTTCACTGGAATGAAGACAGTTGGCAAGGAGAGAAAGAACAAGATATACAGGGTGATGTAGAAAGGACTGGAGTCAAGTGGATAAGAGATGGGTATTGACTTTCACTGGAATGAAGACAGTTGCGATGGTAGAGAGAAAGGAAAAGAACAAGATATACAGTGATGTAGAAAGGACTGGAGTCAAGTGGATAAGAGATGGGTATTGACTTTTCACTCGGAATGCAGACAGTTGCGATGGTGAGAGTAGAGAGGAAAAGAACAAGATATACAGGAAGGATGTAGAAAGGACTGGAGTCAAGGGATAAGAGATGGAAGGACTTCACTGGAATGAAGACAGTTGCGATGGTAGAGAGAGAGGAAAAGAACAAGATATACAGGGTGATGTAGAAAGGACTGGAGTCAAGGATAAGAGATGGGTATTGACTTTTCACTGGAATGAAGACAGTTGCGATGGTAGAGAGAAAGGAAAAGAACAAGATATACAGGGTGATGGAAAGAGAAAGGACTGGAGTCAAGTGGATAAGAGATGGGTATTGACTTTTCTACTGGAATGAAGACAGTTGCGATGGTAGAGAGAAAGGAAAAGAACAAGATATACAGGGTGATGTAGAAAGGACTGAGCCAAGTGATAAGAGATGGGTATTGACTTTTCACTGGAATGAAGACAGTTGCGATGGTAGAGAGAAAGGAAAAGAACAAGATATACAGGATGTAGAAAGGACTGGAGTCAAGTGGATAAGAGATGTAAATAATTTTCACTGGAATGAAGACAGTTGCGATGGTAGAGAGAAAGGAAAAGAACAAGATATACAGGGTGATGTAGAAAGGACTGGAGTCAAGTGGATAAGAGATGGGTATTGACTTTTCACTGGAATGAAGACAGTTATAGCAGAGAGAGAAAGGAAAAGAACAAGATATACAGGGTGATGTAGAAAGGACTGAGCCATGGATAAGAGATGGTATTGACTTTTCACTGGAATGAAGACAGTTGCGATGGTAGAGAGAAAGGAAAGAACAAGATATACAGGGGAGATGTAGAAAGGACTGGAGTCAAGTGGATAAGAGATGGGTATTGACTTTTCACTGGAATGAAGACAGTTGCGATGGTAGAGAGAAAGGAAAAGAACAAGATATACAGGGTGATGTAGAAAGGACTGGAGTCAAGTGATAAGAGATGGGTATTGACTTTTCACTGGAATGAAGACAGTTGCGATGGTAGAGAGAAAGGAAAAGAACAAGATATACAGGGTGATGTAGAAAGGACTGGAGTCAAGTGGATAAGAGATGGGTATTGACTTTTCACTGGAATGAAGACAGTTGCGATGGTAGAGAGAAAGGAAAAGAACAAGATATACAGGGTGATGAAAAGGACTGGAGTCAAGTGGATAAGAGATGGGTATTGACTTTTCACTGGAATGAAGACAGTTGCGATGGTAGAGAGAAAGGAAAAGAACAAGATATAGTTAGGTATGGAAAGGACTGGAGTCAAGTGGATAAGATGGGTATTGACTTTTCACTGGAATGAAGACAGTTGCGATGGTAGAGAGAAAAAGAAATGATATACAGGGTGATGTAGAAAGGACTGAGTCAAGTGGATAAGAGATGGGTATTGACTTTTCACTGGAATGAAGACAGTTGCGATGGTAGAGAAAGGAAAAGAACAAGATATACAGGGTGATGTAGAAAGGACTGGAGTCAAGTGGATAAGAGATGGGTATTGACTTTTCACTGGAATGAAGACAGTTGCGATGGTAGAGAGAAAGGAAAAGAACAAGATATACAGGGTGATGTAGAAAGGACTGGAGTCAAGTGGATAAGAGATGGTATTGACTTTTCACTGGAATGAAGACAGTTGCGATGGTAGAGAAAGTTGGTAAGCAGGGTGATGTAGAAAGGACTGGAGTCAAGTGGATAAGAGATGGGTATTGACTTTTCACTGGAATGAAGACAGTTGCGATGGTAGAGAGAAAGGAAAAGAACAAGATATACAGATGTAGAAAGACTGAGTCAAGTGGATAAGAGATGGGTATTGACTTTTCTACTGGAATGAAGACAGTTGCGATGGTAGAGAGAAAAGAAAAGAACAAGATATACAGGGTGATGTAGAAAGGACTGGAGTCAAGTGGATAAGAGATGGGTATTGACTTTTCACTGGAATGAAGACAGTTGCGATGGTAGAGAGAAAGGAAAAGAACAAGATATACAGGGTGATGTAGAAAGGACTGAGCCAAGTGGATGAGATGGGTATTGACTTTTCACTGGAATGAAGACAGTTGCGATGGTAGAGAGAAAAGGAAAAGAACAAGATATACAGGGTGATGTAGAAAGGACTGGAGTCAAGTGGATAAGAGATGGGTATTGACTTTTCACTGGAATGAAGACAGTTGCGATGGTAGAGAGAAAGGAAAAGAACAAGATATACAGGGTATGGAAAGGACTGAGCCAAGTGGATAAGAGATGGCTGACTTCACTGGAATGAAGACAGTTGCGATGGTAGAGAGAAAGGAAAAGAACAAGATATACAGGGTGATGTAGAAAGGACTGGTCATGGATAAGAGATGGGTATTGACTTTTCTACTGGAATGAAGACAGTTGGTGATGGTAGAGAGAAAGGAAAAGAACAAGATATACAGGGTGATGTAGAAAGGACTGGAGTCAAGTGGATAAGAGATGGGTATTGACTTTTCACTGGAATGAAGACAGTTGCGATGGTAGAGAGAAAGGAAAAGAAATAAAGATATACAGGGTGATGTAGAAAGGACTGGAGTCAAGGATAAGAGATGGGTATTGACTTTTCACTGGAATGAAGACAGTTGCGATGTAGAGAGAGAGGAAAAGAACAAGATACAGGGTGATGTAGAAAGGACTGGAGTCAAGTGGATAAGAGATGGGTATTGACTTTTCACTGGAATGAAGACAGTTGCGATGGTAGAGAGAAAGGAAAAGAACAAGATATACAGGGTGATGTAGAAAGGACTGAGTCAAGTGGATAAGAGATGGTGGCTGACTTTTCACTGGAATGAAGACAGTTATGATGGTAGAGAGAAAGGGAAAGAACAAGATATACAGGGTGATGTAGAAAGGACTGGAGTCAAGTGGATAAGAGATGGGTATTGACTTTTCACTGGAATGAAGACAGGTTGCGATGGTAGAGAGAAAGGAAAAGAACAAGATATACAGGGTGATGTAGAAAAGGACTGGAGTCATGGATAAGAGATGGGTATTGACTTTTCACTGAAATGAAGACAGTTGCGATGGTAGAGAGAAAGGAAAAGAACAAGATATACAGGGTGATGTAGAAAGGACTGGAGTCAAGTGGATAAGAGATGGGTATTGACTTTTCACTGGAATGAAGACAGTTGCGATGGTAGAGAGAAAGGAAAAGAACAAGATATACAGGGTGATGTAGAAAGGACTGGAGTCAAGTGGATAAGAGATGGGTATTGACTTTCACTGGAATGAAGACAGTTGCGATGGTAGAGAGAAAGGAAAGAACAAGATATACAGGGTGATAGAAAGGACTGAGTCAAGTGGATAAGAGATGGGTATTGAGTTTTCACTGGAATGAAGACAGTTGCGATGGTAGAGAGAAAGGAAAAGAACAAGATATACAGGGTGATGTAGAAAGGACTGAGTCAAGTGATGAGATGGGTATTGACTTTTTCACTGGAATGAAGACAGTTGCGATGGTAGAGAGAAAGGAAAAGAACAAGATATACAGGGTGATGGTGAAAGGACTGGAGTCAAGGGATAGAGGCAGGATGACTTTTCACTGGAATGAAGACAGTTGCGATGGTAGAGAGAAAGGAAAAGAACAAGATATACAGGGTGATGTAGAAAGGACTGGAGTCAAGTGGATAAGAGATGTATTGACTTTTCACTGAATGAAGACAGTGATGGTAGAGAGAAAGGAAAAGAACAAGATATACAGGGCAGATGTAGAAAGGACTGAGTCAAGTGGATAAGAGATGGGGTATTGACTTTTCACTGGAATGAAGACAGTTGCGATGGTAGAGAGAAAGGAAAAGAACAAGATATACAGCGTGATGTAGAAAGGACTGGAGTCAAGTGATAAGAGATGGGTATTGACTTTTCACTGGAATGAAGACAGTTGCGATGGTAGAGAGAAAGGAAAAGAACAAGATATACAGGGTGATGTAGAAAGGACTGAGTCAAGTGGATAAGAGATGGGTATTGACTTTTCACTGAATGAAGACAGTTGCGATGGTAGAGAGAAAGGAAAAGAACAAGATATACAGGGTGATGTAGTATGACTGGAGTCAAGTGGATAAGAGATGGGTATTGACTTTTCACTGGAATGGCACAGTTGCGATGGTAGAGAAAGGAAAAGAACAAGATATACAGGGTGATGTAGAAAGGACTGGAGTCAAGTGGATAAGAGATGGGTATTGACTTTTCACTGAAATGAAGACAGTTGCGATGGTAGAGAGAGAGGAAAAGAACAAGATATACAGGGTGATGTAGAAAGGACTGGAGTCAAGTGGATAAGAGATGGGTATTGACTTTTCACTGGAATGAAGACAGTTGCGATGGTAGAGAGAAAGGAAAAGAACAAGATATACAGGGTGATGTAGAAAGGACTGGAGTCAAGTGGATAAGAGATGGGTATTGACTTTTCGAATGAAGCCACAGTTGCGATGGTAGAGAGAAAGGAAAAGAACAAGATATACAGGGTGATGTAGAAAGGACTGGAGTCAAGGAGTGGATAAGAGATGGGATATTGACTTTTCACTGGAATAGAAGACAGTTGCGATAGTGAGGGAAAAGAACAAGATATACAGGGTGATGTGAAAGGACTGGAGTCGAAGTGGATAAGAGATGGGTATTGACTTTTGTAAATTGAAAATGATTGCGATGGTGAGAAAGGAAAAAAGAACAAGATATACAGAGTGATGTAAAAGGACTGGAGTCAAGTGGATGAGGAATGGTGTTGACATTTCACTGGAATGAAGACAGTTGCGATGGTAGAAGAAAGGAAAAGAGCAAGATATACAGGGTGATGTAGAAAAGGATGGAGTCAAGTGGATAAGGAATGGTATTGACTTTTCACTGGAATAAAGACAGTTGCGATGGTGAGAAAGGAAAAAGACAAGATGTACAGGGTGATGTAGAAAGGGACTGAATTAGTGGATAAGAGATGGGTATTGACTTTTCACTGGAATAGAAGACGGTTGCGATGGTGAAGAAAAACAAGATATACAGGGTGATGTAGAAAGGACTGGAGTCAAGTGGTTAAGAGATAGGTATTGACTTTTCACTGGAATGAGAACAGTTACGATGGTAGAAAAGAGAAAAGAACAAGATATACAGGGTGATGTAGAAAGGACTGTGATCAAGTGGATAAGAGATGGGTATTGACTTTATGGAATGAAGACAGTTGCGATGGTGAAGAAAGGAAAAGAACAAGATATGCAGGGTGATGTAGAAAGGACTGGAATTGAGTAGATAAGGAATGGGTATTGACTTTTCATAAGAATGAGGGCTGGTTACGATGGTAGAGAGAAAGAAAGAACAAGATATGCAGGTTGATGTAGAAAGGACTGGAGTCAAGTGGATAAGAGATGGGTATTGACTTTTCACTGGAATGAAGACAGTTGCAGTGGGTAAGAAAGGAAAAGAGTAAGAATATACAGGGTGATGTAGAAAGGACTGGAGTCAAGTGGATAAGAGATGAATTGTTGACTTTTGCTGGAATGAAGACAGTTTGAAATGGTAGAGAGAAGAAGAACAAGATATACAGGGTGATGTGAAAAGGACTGAGTCAAGTGGATAAGAGATGGGTATTGGGCACTTCATAGATGAGGCAGTTGCCGATGGTAGAGGAAAGGAAAAGAGCAAAGATACCACAGGGTGATGTGGGAATGACTGGAGTCAAGTGGATAAAGATGGTGTTGACTTTTCACTGGAATGAGGGCAGTTGCGATGGTAGAGAAAGAAAAAGGAGCAAGATATACAGGGTGATGTAGAAAGGACTGGAGTCAAGTGGATAAGAGATGGGTGTTGACTTTTCACTGGAATAGAACAGTTGCGATAGTGAAGAAAGAAAAAGAACAAGAATATACAGAGATGATGTGGGAATGAGTCAAGTGGATAAGAGATGGGTATTGACTTTTCACTGGAATGAAGACAGGTGCGATGGTAGAGAGAAAGGAAAAAGAACAAGATATACAGGGTGATGTAGAAAGGACTGGAGTCAAGTGGATAAGAGATGGGTATTGACTTTTCACTGGAATGAAGACGGTTGCGATGGTAGAGAGAGGGGAAAAAACAAAATATACAGGGTGATGTAGAAAAGGACTGAGTCAGAAGTGAGATAAGAGATAGGTATTGACTTTTCACTGGAATGAAGACGGTTGCGATGAAGAGAAAAGAACAAGATATACAGGGTGATGTGAAAAGGACTGGGTCGATATGGATAAAGATGGGTATTGACTTTTCACTGGAATGAAGACAGTTGCGATGGTGAGGAAAAGGAGAAAAGAACAAGATATACAGGGTGATGTAGAAAGGACTGGAGTCAAGTGGATAGAATGGGTATTGACTTTTCACTGGAATGAAGACAGTTGCGATGGTAGAGAGAAAGGAAAAGAACAAGATATACAGGGTGATGTGAAAAGGACTGAGTCAAGTGGATAAGAGATGGGTATTGACTTTTCACTGGAATGAAGACAGTGCGATGGTAGAGAGAAAGGAAAGAACAAGATATGCAGGGTGATGTAGAAAGGACTGGAGTCAAGTGGATAAGAGATAGGTATTGACTTTTCACTGGAATGAAGACAGTTGCGATGGTGAAAGAAAGAACAAGATATACAGGGTGATGTAGAAAGGACTACAGGTCAAGTGGATAAAGATGGGTATTGACTTTTCACTGGAATGAAGACAGTTGCGATGGTAGAGAAGGAAAGAACAAGATGTACAGGGTGATGTAGAAAAGGACTGGAGTCAGAGTGATGAAAGTGGTGTGACTTTACATAGAATGAAGACAGTTTGCGATGGTAGAGAGAAAAGGAAAAGAACAAGATATACAGGGTGATGTAGAAAGGACTGGAGGTCAAGTGGATAAGAGATGGGTATTGACTTTTCACTGGAATGAAGACAGTTGCGATGGTAGAAGAAAAGGAAAAGAACCCACAGATATACAGGGTGAGTGTGAAAGGACTGGAGTCAAGTGGATAAGGGTAGTGTTGACTTTTCACTGAATGAAGACAGTTGCGATGGTAGAGAGAAAGGAAAAAGAACAAGATATACAGGGTGATGTAGAAGGACTGAGTCAGAAGTGGATAAGAGATGGGTATTGACTTTTCACTGGAATGAAGACAGTTGCGATGGTAGAGAGAAAGGAAAAAGAACAAGATATGGGTGATGTAGAAGGACTGGAGTCAGTGGAATCAAGATGGGTATTGACTTTTCACTGGAATGAAAGACAGTTTGATGGTAGAGAGAAAGGAAAAGAACAAGATGTACAGGGTGATGTAGAAAGGACTGGAGTCAAGTGGATAAGAGATGGGTATTGACTTTTCACTGGAATGAAGACAGTTGCGATGGTGAGAGAGAAAAGAACAAGATATACAGGGTGATGTGAAAAGGACTGGAGTCAAATGGATAAAGATGGGTATTGACTTTTCACTGGAATGAAGACAGTTGCGATGGTAGAGAAGAGGAAAAGAACAAGATATACAGGGTGATGTAGAAAGGACTGGAGTCAAGTGGATAAGAATGGGTATTGACTTTTCACTGGAATGAAGACAGTTGCGATGGTAGAGAGAGAAAAGGAGAAAAGAACAAGATATACAGGGTGATGTAGAAAGGACTGGATCAAGTGGATAAAGATGGTATTGACTTTTCACTGGAATGAAGACAGTTGCGATGGTAGAGAAAAGGAAAAGAACAAGATATACAGGGTGATGTGGAAAAGGACTGGAGTCAAGTGGATAAGAGATGGGTATTGACTTTTCACTGGAATGAAGACAGTTGCGATGGTAGAGAGAAAGGAAAAGAACAAGATATACAGGGTGATGTAGAAGGACTGGAGTCAAGTGGATAAGAGATGGGTATTGACTTTTCACTGGGCCAAGGAGCAGTTGCGATGGTAGAGAGAGAAAGAGAAAAGAACAAGATATACAGGGTGATGTGAAAAGGACTGGAGTCAAGTGGATAAGAGATGGGTATTGACTTTTCACTGGAATGAAGACAGTTGCGATGGTAGAGAGAAAGGAAAAGAACAAGATATACGGGGTGATGTAGAAGGACTGGAGTCAAGTGGATAAGAGATGGGTATTGACTTTTCACTGGAATGAAGACGGTTACGATGGTGAGAAAAGGAGAAAAGAAACAAGATATACAGGGTGATGTAGAAAGGACTGGAGTCAAGTGGATAAGAGATGGGTATTGACTTTTCACTGGAATGAGAGCAGTTGCAGTGGTGAAAGAGAAAAGGAAAAGAACAAGATATACAGGGTGATGTAGAAAGGACTGGAGTCAAGTGGATAAGAGATGGGTATTGACTTTTCACTGGAATGAAGACAGTTGCGATGGTAGAGAAAAAGAACAAGATATACAGGGTGATGTAGAAAGGACTGGAGTCAGAAGTGGATAAGAGATGGGTATTGACTTTTCACTGGAATGAAGACAGTTGCGATGGTAGAGAGAAAAGGAAAAGAACAAGATATGCAGGGTGATGCAAAGAGACTGGAGTCAAGTGGATAAGAGATGGGTATTGACTTTTCACTGGAATGAAGACAGTTGCGATGGTAGAGAAAAGGAAAAGAACAAGATATACAGGGTGATGTAGAAAGGACTGGAGTCAAGTGGATAAGAGATGGTGTTGACTTGCTGGAATGGGAGCAGTTTTGCGATGGTAGAGAGAAAGGAAAAAGAACAAGATATACAGGGTGATGTAGAAAAGGACTGGAGTCAAGTGGATAAGAGATGGGTATTGACTTTTCACTGGAATGAACAGTTGCGATGGTAGAGAGAAAGGAAAAGAACAAGATATACAGGGTGATGTGAAAGGACTGGAGTCGAGTGGATAAGAGATGGGTATTGACTTTTCACTGGAATGAAGACAGTTGCGATGGTAGAAGAAAAGAACAAGATATACGAGGTGATGTAGAAAAGGACTGGAGTCAAGTGGATAAGAGATGGGTATTGACTTTTCACTGGAATGAAGACGGTTGCGATGGTAGAGAGAAAGGAAAAGAACAAGAGATATACAGGGTGATGTAGAAAGGACTGGAGTCAAGTGGATGAAGATGGTGTTTTTCACTGGAATGAAGACAGTTGCGATGGTAGAGAGAAAAGGAAAAGAACAAGATATGCAGGGTGATGTACAGAAAGGACTGGAGTCAGTGGATAAAGAGATGGGTATTGACTTTTCACTGGAATAGAAGACAGTTGCGATGGTAGAGAAAGAAAGAACAAGATATACACAGGGTGATGTGAAAGGACTGGGTCAGTGGATAAGGGTAAATTATTGACTGGAATGAAGACGGTTACGATGGTGAAAGAAAGAACAAAATATACAGGGTGATGTGAAAGGACTGGAGTCAAGTGGATAAGGAATGGGTATTGACTTTTCACTGGAATGAAGACAGTTGCGATGGTAGAGAGAAAGGAAAAAGAACAAGATATACAGGGTGATGTAGAAAAGGACTGGAGTCAAGTGGATAAGAGATGGGTATTGACTTTTCACTGGAATAAAGACAGTTGCGATGGTAGAAGAAAAGGAAAAGAACAAGATATACAGGAGTGATGTAGAAAGGACTGGAGTCAAGTGGATAAGAGATGGGTATTGACTTTTCACTGGAATGAAGACAGTTGCGATGGTAGAAGAAAGAAACCGAATGTGGGGTGATGCAAAAGAGACTGGAGTCAAGTGGATGAAGATGGGTATTGACTTTTCATAGGGTGAAGACAGTTGCGATGATAGAAAGGAAAGAACTTAAAGATATACAAGGTGATGTAGAAAAGACTGGAGTCAAGTGGATAAGAGATGGGTATTGACTTTTCACTGGAATGAAGACAGTTATGATGGTAGAAGAAGGAAAAGAACAAGATATGCAGGGTGATGTGAAAGGACTGTGAGTCAAGTGGATAAGAGATGGGTGACTTTTCACTGGAATGAAGACAGATTGCGATGGTGAAGAGAAAGAACAGATATACAGGGTGATGTAGAAAGGACTGGAGTCAGTGGATAAGAGATAGGTGTTGACTTTTCACTGGAATGAAGACAGTTGCGATGGTGGGGAAAGAAAGAACAAGATATACCAGGGTGATGTAGAAAGGACTGGAGTCAAGTGGATAAAGAGATGGGTATTGACTTTTCACTGGAGCCAAGGAGCAGTTGTGATGGTAGAAAGGAAAGGAAAAAGAACAAGATATACAGGGTGATGTACAGAAAGGACTGAGTCAGTGGATAAGAGATGGGTATTGACTTTTCACTGGAATGAGAACAGTTGCAGTGTGCAGGCAGAAAGAAAAAGAACAAGATATACAGGGTGATGTGAAAAGGACTGAGTCCAAGTGGATAAGAGATGGTGTTGACTTTTCACTGGAATGAAGACAGTTGCGATGGTGAAGAGAAAGGAAAAGAACAAGATATACAGGGTGATGTAGAAAGGACTGAGTCAAGTGGATAAAGATGGGTATTGACTTTTCACTGGAATGAAGACAGTTGCGATGGTAGAGAGAAAGAGAGAAGAACAAGATATACAGGGTGAAGTGTAGAAAGGACTGGAGTCAAGTGGATAAGAGATGGGGTATTGACTTTTCACTGGAATGAAGACAGTTGCGATGGTAGAGAAAGGAAAAGAACAAGATATGCAGGTGATGTAGAAAAGGACTGGAGTCAAGTGGATAAGAGATGGGTATTGACTTTTCACTGGAATGAAGACAGTTGCGATGGTAGAGAGAAAGGAAAAGAACAAGATATACAGGGTGATGTAGAAAAGGACTGGAGTCAAGTGGATAAGGGAATGGGTATTGACTTTTCACTGGAACAGAGGCAGTTGCGATAGTGAAAGGAAAAGAAAGAACAAGATATACAGGGTGATGTAGAAAGGACTGTGGAGTCAAGTGGATAAGAGATGGGTATTGACTTTTCACTGGAATGAAGACAGTTGCGATGGTGAAGAGAAAAGGAAAAAGAACAAGATAACAGGGTGATGTAGAAAAGGACTGGAGTCAAGTGGATAAGAGATGGTGCGTGACTTTTCACTGGAATAGAAGACAGTTGCGATAGTAGAAAAGAAAGACAAGATATACAGGGTGATGTGAAAGGACTGGAATAAAGTGGATAAAGATGGGTGATGACTTTTCACTGGAATGAAGACAGTTGCGATGGTGAGAGAGAGGAAAAGAACAAGATATACAGGGTGATGTAGAAGGGACTGGAGTCAAGTGGATAAGAGATGGGTATTGACTTTTCACTGGAATGAAGACAGTTGCGATGGTAGAGAGAAAGGAAATGAACAAGATATACAGGGTGATGTAGAAAGGACTGGAGTCAAGTGGATAAGAGATGGGTATTTCGACTTTCACTGGAATGAAGACAGTTGCGATGGTAGAGAAAGAAAAAGACAGATATACAGGGTGATGTGAAAAGGACTGGAGTCAAGTGGATAAAGATGGGTATTGACTTTTCACTGGAATGAAGACAGTTGCGATGGTAGAGAAAGGAAAAGAACAAGATACAGGAGTGAACCTATGGGAAAAGGACTGAGTCAGTGGATAAGAGATGGGTATTGACTTTTCACTGGAATGAAGACAGTTGCGATGGTAGAAAGGAAAAAGACAGATATACTGTAGGGTGATGTAGAAAGGACTGGAGTCAGGTGGATAAGAGATGGGTATTGACTTTTTATGGAATGAAGACAGTTGCGATAGTGAGAGAAAGGAAAGAACAGGAATATGGGGTGAGTATAGAAAGGACTGAGGTCAAGTGGATAAGAGATGGTGGTGACTTTTCACTGGAATGAAGACAGTTGCGATGAGTGAGAGAAAGGAAAAGAACAAGATATACAGGGTGATGTAGAAGGGACTGGAGTCAAGTGGATGAAGATGGGTATTGACTTTCCACTGGGAGACCCAAAGACGGTTGCGATGGTAGAGAGAAAGAAAGAACAAGATATGCAGGGTGATGTAGAAAGGACTGGAGTCAAGTGGATAAGTGGGTATTGACTTTTCACTGGGAATGAAGACAGTTGTGATGGTGAGAAAAGGAAAAGAACAAGATATGCACAGGAGTGATGTAGAAAAGGACTTTAGAGTCAAGTGGATAAGGAAGATGGGTATTGACTTTTCACTGGAATGAAGACAGTTCCATGATGAATGAGAAAGAAAGAACAAGATAGGGTGATGTAGAAAGTTTCAGAGTCAAGTGGATGAAGATAGGTATTGACTTTTCATGGAATGAAGACAGTTGCGATGACGAAGAGAAAGGAAAGAACAAGATATGCAGGGTGATGTAGAAAGGACTGGAGTCAAGTACTGGATAAAGAGATGGGTATTGACTTGCTGGAATGAAGACAGTTGCGATGGTAGAGAAAGGAAAAGAACAAGATATACAGGGTGATGTGGAAAGGACTGGAGTCAAGTGGATAAGAGATGGGTATTGACTTTTCACTGGAATAGTGATTATGATGGTGAGAGAGAAAGGAAAAGAACAAGATATACAGGGTGATGTAGAGGAAAGGACTGGAGTCAGTGGATAAGAGATAGGTGTTGACTTTTCCTGGAATGAAGACAGTTGCCGATAGTGAAAGGAAAGAACAAGATATACAGGGTGATGTGAAAAGGACTGGAGTCAAGTGGATAAGAGATGGGTATTGACTTTTCACTGGAATAGAAGACAGTTGCGATGTGGTGAGAAAGGAAAAGAGCAGATATACAGGGTGATGTGAAAGGACTGGAGTCAAGTGGATAAGAGATGGGTATTGACTTTTCACTGGAATGAAGACAGTTGCGATGGCAGAGAGAAAGGAAAAGAACAAGTGATATACTAGGGTGATGTAGAAAGGACTGGAGTCAAGTGGATAATGAGATGGGTATTGGACTTTTTCACTGGAATGAAGACAGTTGGCGATGGTAGAGAGAAAGGAAAAGAAACAAGATATACAGGGTGATGTAGAAAGGACTGGAGTCAAGTGGATAAGAGATGGGTATTGACTTTTCACTGGAATGAAGACAGTTGCGATGGTAGAGAGAAAGGAAAAGAACAAGATATACAGGGTGATGTAGAAAGGACTGGAGTTTCAAGTGGGATAAGAGATGGGTATTGACTTTTCACTGGAAATGAAAGACAGTTGCGTATGGTAGAGAGAAAGGAAAAGAACAAGATATACAGGGTGATGGTAGAAAGGACTGGAGTCAAGTGATAAGAGATGTGGGTAATTGACCTTTTCACGTGGAAACTGGAACAAGACAGCTTGGACATGGTAAGGAGAGAAAGGAAAAGAACAAGATATACAGGGTGATGTAGAAAGGACTGGAGCTACAAGTGGATAAGAGATGGGTATTGACTTTTCACTGGAATGAAGACAGTTGCGATGGTAGAGAGAAAGGAAAAAGAACAAGATATACAGGGTGATGTGGAAAGAAAGGACTGGAGTCAAGTGGATAAGAGATGGGTATTGACTTTTTCACTGGAATGAAGACAGTTGCGATGGTAGAGAGAAAGGAAAAGAACAAGGATAGACAGGTAGGTGGATGTAGAAAGGACTGGAGTCAAGTGGATAAGAGATGGGTATTGACTTTTCACTTTGGAATGAAGACAGTTGACGATGGTAGAGAGAAAGGAAAGAACAAGATATACAGGGTGATGTAGAAAGGACTGGAGTCTAAGTGGATAAGAGATGGGTGGCATTGACTTCTTTTCACTGGAATGAAGACAGTTGCGATGGTAGAGAGAAAGGAAAAGAACAAGATGAGGCACAGGGTGATGTAGAAAGGACTGGAGTCAAGTGGAGCAAGAGATGGGTATTGACTTCTTTTCCTACCTGGAATGAAGACAGTTGCGATGGTAGAGAGAAAGGAAAAGAACAAGATATACAGGGTGATGTGGTAAAAGGGACTGGAGTCAAGGGATAGAGATGGGTATTGACTTTTCACTGGAATGAAGACAGTTGCGATGGTAGAGAGAAAGGAAAAGAACAAGATATACAGGGTGATGTAGAAAGGACTGGAGTCAAGTGGATAAGAGATGGGTATTGACTTTTCACTGGAATGAAGACAGTTGCGATGGTAGAGAGAAAGGAAAAGAACAAGATATACAGGGTGATGTAGAAAGGACTGGAGTCAAGTGGATAAGAGATGGGTATTGACTTTTCACTGGAATGAAGACAGTTGCGATGGTAGAGAGAAAGGAAAGAACAAGATATACAGGGTGATGTAGAAAGGACTGGAGTCAAGTGGATAAGAGATGGGTATTGACTTTTCACTGGAATGAAGACAGTTGTGATGGTAGAGAGAAAGGAAAAGAACAAGATATACAGGGTGATGTAGAAAGGACTGGAGTCAAGTGGATAAGAGATGGGTATTGACTTTCACTGGAATGAAGACAGTTGCGATGGTAGAGAGAAAGGAAAAGAACAAGATATACAGGGTGATGTAGAAAGGACTGGAGTCAAGTGGATAAGAGATGGGTATTGACTTTTCACTGGAATGAAGACAGTTGACGATGGTAGAGAGAAAGGAAAAGAACAAGATATACAGGGTGATGTAGAAAGGACTGGAGTCAAGTGGATAAGAGATGGGTATTGACTTTTCACTGGAATGAAGACAGTTGCGATGGTAGAGAGAAAGGAAAAGAACAAGATATACAGGGTGATGTAGAAAGGACTGGAGTCAAGTGGATAAGAGATGGGTAGACTTTTCACTGGAATGAAGACAGTTGCGATGGTAGAGAGAAAGGAAAAGAACAAGATACAGGGTGATGTAAAGCTATCAAGTTTTGGCATAAGAGATGGGTATTGATTTCACTGGAATGAAGACAGTTGCGATGGTAGAGAGAAAGGAAAAGAACAAGATATACAGGGTGATGTAGAAAGGACTGGAGTCAAGTGGATAAGAGATGGGTATTGACTTTTCACTGGAATGAAGACAGTTGCGATGGTAGAGAAAGGAAAAGAACAAGATATACAGGGTGATGTAGAAAGGACTGGAGTCAAGTGGATAAGAGATGTGTATTGACTTTTCACTGGAATGAAGACAGTTGCGATGGTAGAGAGAAAGGAAAAGAACAAGATAACAGGGTGATGTAGAAAGGACTGGAGTCAAGTGGATAAGAGATGGGTATTGACTTTTCACTGGAATGAAGACAGTTGCGATGGTAGAGAGAAAGGAAAAGAACAAGATATACAGGGTGATGTAGAAAGGACTGGAGTCAAGTGGATAAGAGATGGGTATTGACTTTTCACTGGAATGAAGACAGTTGCGATGGTAGAGAGAAAGGAAAAGAACAAGATAACAGGGTGATGTAGAAAGGACTGGAGTCAAGTGGATAAGAGATGGGTATTGACTTTTCACTGGAATGAAGACAGTTGCGATGGTAGAGAGAAAGGAAAAGAACAAGATAACAGGGTGATGTAGAAAGGACTGGAGTCAAGTGGATAAGAGATGGGTATTGACTTTTCACTGGAATGAAGACAGTTGCGATGGTAGAGAGAAAGGAAAAGAACAAGATAACAGGGTGATGTAGAAAGGACTGGAGTCAAGTGGATAAGAGATGGGTATTGACTTTTCACTGGAATGAAGACAGTTGCGATGGTAGAGAGAAAGGAAAAGAACAAGATATACAGGGTGATGTAGAAAGGACTGGAGTCAAGTGGATAAGAGATGAGAAATGACATTGCATTAAAATTTTTGGAGGTTGCAGCCGTCAGGAAAACAAGTATATAGAAAGAAGTTCCACAGGCGGGAAGTGCGAGAAAAGTAGCTGAAGGAGTAGAATTATCGCCTGCAAACGGTGCCACAGTCAAACAACATTTGCGTCTGTAGGTGCAAAAGGCACGGCAATAGTGTGTCGTCGCGTGAGAATACAACACCTGTGTCGATCTCATGTGTATTTATTTTGGGAAGTGTGTGCATCTATTGATCTCTGTATTTAATTATTTATTGTAAACCTGCTATATTAGTTGTGTTTTGTAAATAATTTTGGGTAAATTGGAACATATTACGAGTGTTTAATTTTATTATCTGCGCGTATATATAAAGTGTGTGTAAGGTTGTCAAGATATATTGAACAGAAAAAGAGAAAAGAGAACGAGAGAGAGAGAGAGAGAGAAAGAGAGAGAGAGAGAGAGAGCGTGGTTATTTAATCGTCTCCCACGATGACTAGATGTGACAGGTGGTTAATATTTAACGTGGGAACCCCACCCACTTTTGTACATGGATACTGGCCGAAACTGCGTCGTCTAACCAGCTGTTGCAGCAGTCGCGGTGACATGCCTTTTAACCCGACTCCATTAGTGATATGGGGAGGTGTAGTCTGGGAAATGGATCACAAAGAACTAATAATCCGAATATTTTTAGAAGCGAAGAGAATTCAGAACGGCCAATAATTTTAGAGGACAACAAAATTGACTAAAACAAAATCGATAAATTTTAAGAAAAAATAAATTAAAACATTTAAAATTATTCGAGACGAAAGAAAGAAAAGTTAAAGTAGAAAAAATGAATGAAAGAAAAAAGAAAGAAGAAAGAAAAAGGAAAAAGTATAGAAAAGAGAACAAAGGAAAGAATGACAAAAGGAAAATATATAAAATAGAACGAAAGAAAGAAAAAAAGAAAGAATGATAAAGGAAAAAGTATACAAAAAAGATCAAAAAGAAAGAATGAAAAACAAAGAATGAAAAAAAGAGAATGTAAGCAAAACAGAAGGAAAGAGAAAATGAAAGAAAGAATAGAAAAGAAGAAGTATAAAAAGAGAACGAGAGAAAGAAAAATATAAAAAGAAAAAATGGCGGACCTGAAAGAGACGACCACCAACTTTAAATTTGTTGTTTGTCATATTTTTTTTTTTTACTTTTTTCTGGCAAAGTTTTATCGGTTATTACATAAAGTTTCTGATTATTAAAAAGAATTTGAAAAAATTTCAATATTTAAACAATTTTAGATGGGGGTCACTATCTCATACAACGTTATAGTAAATCGATCCTCCATTTTGGAACCAATCGCGTTGGGGTCGGGTTTTTTTTTTTAATTTATTTTTTCTTCAAGATTAAACAATAAACTTTCCGATTGACAAAAAAATATTTAAACAACATTTTTTTTTTGGGGGGGGGGAAAGGGGGGGGGGGCTCAGTTTTTCATACAACCTTATAGTAAATCCATCCTGTGCAATTAACTTTTTTGCTTGCGCATATTCAACAACTAAATCCTTTGCGAAATTTTTGAATAAAGCCATTCTTGGAGTTTCCGAGGAAGATGCCATCATAAGAACTGAAGAAAACTTGAAAAAGTCAAAAACAAGAACAACTCGTCCCCACACCAAAAAAAAAAAAATTTAATCGATAAGATTGCATTGAAAAAAGTAAAACAAAAAAGTGATAATCAACAA
The DNA here is from genome assembly GCA_037127315.1 of Ascarosepion bandense. Taxonomy (NCBI): domain Eukaryota; kingdom Metazoa; phylum Mollusca; class Cephalopoda; order Sepiida; family Sepiidae; genus Ascarosepion; species Ascarosepion bandense. Next base: position 1,312,890 of record JBBBDQ010001446.1, read on the forward strand.
ATTTACAGCTGGCCGTAATGTCGTACCGGCGAGTGGATCCAAAATGGAGGATCGATTTACTAAAACGTTGTATAAAAAACTGAGACCCCCCACTAAAATTCTTTAAATATTGAAATTTTTCAAAATTTTTTTGTCAATCGGAAGTTTAGGGTGTAATCGATAAGATTGCAATTAAAAAAAGTATTAAAAAAAATGAAAATAAAACAAATTTAATGTTGGCGGTAGTCTTCTTCAAGTCCACCGAAAAAATATTCAAAAGAGGCCAAAAATAATGAAAAAGAAAAACAAGTATAGAAAAGAGAATGAAAGAAAGAATAAAGTAGAAAGGAAGAAGAATAAATGTATACCAAAATGAAGGTAAGAAAGCAGGAATGACAGAAAGAAGAATGAAAGAATGAATGAATAAATGAATGAATGAAAGAGCGTTAAAAACAAAAATAACGGTTTTGCCAAAAACAGAAATTTTGTAACGAGCCGTTGTCATAACAACGTTCCGTTCCCACACCCACTTACTTATTATCGCTTGATCGACCCGATCAAGGAAGTGGATCAAAGATAGGGGTTTCCTGCGCCTATGTTTAACAGAGAGGCTGAGTGAAGGGGGAAGTGACAGTAACTTGTGCCCATTCGAGCGTAAAGAGCTCATAGCAGCCTCTACGTACAACTGCACTGCTCTGGCTGAAACTTTGCGATATCGCGGCTACCTGACCTCAGAACACACAATCCTGGCTTTATTAAACTATTCGAAGACATTTTAGGTACCTCCACTCATTTTCGATACCGACATTAAAATTGAATTTTTTAAAAATAGAAAGGTTTTCTTGAAGCTTTAATTTTAGCTTTAATTGAAATCCAAAAGATTAAATTAACCAATTCCAGTAAGCAAAATACCCTGGTGTATTTCAAAACCAAAATTATATTGATAGAAATTTAAAACTTTTTTTGGTTTAAAAAAATTCTAATTTTTCGCCCATTTTTCATCGATCGGCATATCTTGTAAACAGAAGCCAATTAAACTTTTTTTTTCATTTTTACCCACACCAAACAACAACAACAAAAACAACAACAACAGGACACTCCAATTTCTGCCATAGGTCAGTCAGTTAAGTGCCATATGTAACACACACTTTGGACGATCATGTCTCTTTCGAGACATGACCGGCTGGGCAGAAGACTATCCCACAGTAGGTTGCCATTGCTTTCTTCTGTAGACTGGTTGCCAGCCAAGGCTATAGAACCCAGTCTGTCCTATTATTTAACCCACAATTGGAGAGAAGAGATTGATCAAAATCTTTCCCAAAAGTATTTGTGTGTAAGTGGACTCAGCACCCTGATTTGTCGTTCCGAGTCGATAGCCACCATACCACAACACACATCCGTGCCATTTCTTTATTTGTTTTACGTTCTTCCTGACATTGTCGCCAACCAACCAAAAAGGGGAAAGGAAAATAAGACTTTACATTCTGCTACTATACAACCGTGAACTCTAAACTTCTGTAGGACATTTTAAATACTTACATTTCTCTTTGAGCATTTAACCACGTACATTTTTCTGTTGGAACATTTCACTCATACACAATAATTAACTACATGCATTTTCTCGCTTGGGCGATCATGTCTCGAAAGAGACATGACTGACTGGGCAGAAGATTATCCCGCAGTAGGTTGCCATTGCTTTCTGCGGTAGACTGGTTGCCGACCAAGGCTATAGAACCCAATCTGTCCAGTTATTTAATCCATAACTGGAAGGAATAGCGGATTAATACCTTTCCCAAGGGTATTTGCGCGTAAGTGAATGCAATGAATTCAACAGGAATTCGAACTCGGCTCTCCAATTTCTCGTTCCGAGTCGATATCCACTGCGCCACAACGCACATTCACGTCTTGTCACTATCTCTCTCTAACTCAACTTTCGAAGTTATTTTTTCACCACTGCTGTAGCCAGGTATTGAACACACAAATCTTTGGGTCAAATCACTGGATCTAACCAATGATTTTATCCACTGGGCAATGTGTCTCAGAAATATAGACAAAACTATTCTCAAGTCAGTCAGTCAGTTAAGTGCCATACGTGAAACACGCTTTGCGTGATCATATCTCGAAAGAGACATAACTGACTGGGCAGAAAATTGTCCCACAGTAGATTGCCATTGCTTTGTGCGGTAGACTGGTTGCCGACCAAGGCTATAAAACCCAATCTGTCCTGTTATTTGACTCATAGCTATAGGAGGAAGATATGTATTCTATTATTAAGTAGTATTTAGTGGGGGATAAATTTATTACTTCATAACAATACAAAACTGATCCTCGACTTTATGCCCAGTAGAAGCCTTAATCATGTTTTCAACTATTATATTCAGTCAGTCAGTTAAGCGCTATACGTGATACACGCTTTGGGCGATCATGTCTAGAGAGAGACATGACTGACAGGGCAGAAGTTTATCCCGCAGTAGGTTGCCATTAATTTCTGCGATAGACTGGTTGCTGACTAAGGCTTTAGAATCCAATCTGTCCTATTATTTGACTCATAGCTAGAGGAGTAAGATATATATTTCATTATTAAGTAGTAATTCGTGTGGTATCAGTTTAGTACTTCATAACAATATAAAACTGATCCCCCAGTTTATGCCCAATAGAAGCATTTATCATGTTTCCAACTATTATATTCAGTCAGTCAGTTAAGTGCCATTCGTGATACACGCTCGAAAGAGACATGACTGTCAGGGCTGAAGATTATCCAGTATTAGTTTGCCATTGCTTTCTGCGGTAGACTGATTGCCAGCCAAGGCTATAGAACCCAATCTGTTCTGTTTTTTAACCCATACGACTGAAGAAACGGATTAATACCTTTCCCAAGGATATTTGCGAGTAAATCACTTGGAATTCGAACACGGCTCTCCGATTTCTCGTTCCACTGCATAATTGGAGTAGATAGACTAATTGGAGTAGATAGACTAAACTATCGCCCGGTTCACACTCCACCCACATCTATTGAACAGGTGAAGAGGCTCATCCCTTGTTTCCTGTTTAGGATGTGGTTTCCGGTTTTCTCTTTTCCAATCTTTTCACTCCTATGTAGCCCCCTGCACATCAGTGGCTGTACCGCCTTGCTCGGGGTAATATGATTAAAAAGAAAAAAAATTCCATTGCACTACAACGCACATCCTATTCTCAGGTACAAAAGTTTAAATATCTGGGGAAATGTTTTAACAAAGAATGTAACACCGAAATTCGAAATTGATTCAGAATAGAAAAAATAGCTTCCAAAAGCTCAGCAAAGTACCAAGAAACTGGAAAATTTCGTTAGAAACAAAACTGAATTGTATGCAATATCAATCATTACATATGTTAGTGCTGGATAATTTCTTCATAAACAAAGATACGACTCAAGGCAATAGAAATGTGGTTCTACAGAAGGATGCTGAGAATATTATGGACGGGCCTACGAAAATGAAAACAAGAAGACACTTTCCTCAGATTCATTAAGTGAGATGGAATTTCTTGGATACATAACGATGTCGATGGCAAAAAGAATAGTGGGGGACAGTAGGCCGCCTACCTAAACAGCTTGCGGGAATTGGTCGCAGATAAAGGATAGGAAGGATGACAGAAAGCCAAACATTACTTTGAGCTACAAAGGCTAGGAAGTTGTAGATAGCGATGATCCCCCACGTCCTGAAGGGATTACAGTGCATAGAAGAAAAAGGGAAGTAAAATAAAAATGAAATAAAGAAAGAACAAAGGTTGTTGATGACGTTAAAGACAATACTTATTGATGATAAGAGAAAGAGAAAAAAATGATAGTGATCAGAAACTAAGTAAACAAAACTGGTTCGTGACAAAACGGAAATAAAATTGAAGAGAGTGTGAAGACAAATATGTGGACTTGGCTAAAGATGTGTAAGAATTGTGCACCATACTTCAAATTATTAGCGCGTGGAAAGTGACCTGAAGGGAAAGAAAGAAACAAATAAAGAAACAAAGAAAGAAACAAAGAAAGAAACAAACAGACAAAGAAAGAAACAAATAAGCAAAAGAGAAATAACCGAAGGAAAAAAATATCAATTTTTGCTTTTGTTTCTGCTTTTGCAAAGTAAACTTGGTCTGAAAAAAAAAAAACAAACAAAAAAAACAACAAACATTAAATGACAGACACCCAATTCTTTGTAAAGAAACCGGCTCTGAATATTCTACCAGTCCGTGTGAAAATTGCACTGATCAGAGCCGAATGATTGGTCTATTGCATTTATTAAAGAAGAAAAAAAAATTTTCTCATTGGATTATAATTTATTTGTCCTTATTTATCTACGTTATGCCATTCATCGATAAAAAATGTTTATCAGGAAATAAAGATTCTTGGATTTCAGCGGAATGGCATTTCGATATTTCTCATTCATTCTTTCTTTCTTTTTTTCTTTCTTTCTTTCCATCTTTTTCTTCTTCATAACTTTTTCTCGTTTACATCCTTACCCTCTTTCTCTGTTATTCCTCCTATACTGACTTCCGGTTTGTTTTATTTTCTTTTTTTCTTTCTTTCTTTATTTTTCCCCCTTAAAATTCAGTTTCTTTTTCTTTTTTCTTACATTTGTTTTTTTCTTTCAGAGAATGTTTTGGGAGTAGGAGGAGGCTAATGTTTAATATTTATTTTTGTTCATTTAATTATTAATTTATTCTTTTTTTTTTACCACCAAAACCCCTACGTATATCTGTTTTTATTATTATTTTATCCTTTCTTTATTTCCTTCCTAATTCTTTCTTTCTTTCTTTGGAACACGAAACCTATGTCTATATTTATTTTTCCAAAAATCAAGTTTGGCTCTTCTTATTTCATTTGCCTTCTCAACTATCATCAAACTGGTCTCTCAGCACTGTCCATTAAACACAAAGGAATTTGCTCTCTCCTTATCAAGTATACACCATCTTTCTTTCACTCTCTATTATTTATTCATTTTTTCTCTTTCGCTTTCTTTCTCGAAAAGTTGTTTTTCTTTCATTCAAAGAAAAGGATCCAGTTTTGCATTCCAACCCCTTATGCATCTTTGCTCTCTTTCTTCTCTCTGTCTATCCCTTCCTTGAATCCTTCACGAATTTTCCGTTCTTCCCCGCCTCCATCACTTCACCAAACCATTTTCGTCTTTACGCCTACCTCTCTGTAATGCCGGATATATATATAGCAAGCTCTCTCGCTCTCGCCAGGCTTCACTGTTAGAATTTGTGTAACAGCCAACGTAGTTAGAAGGCCCAGCGGCATTCTGCTTTTGTGTTGTCCGCCTCGCAACTTCCGCTCTGCTTACTGGACGACCGGATATGGTAACAGTGTATGCGCGCGCACTGAGGGAAATGGACGACCATCGAATACGCGTATTCACTTTGCGACCAAATGTAATATATGGAAGCCCAGTGAGCCCAAAATCTTTCCATATTCAGCATTTTCTACTATTTTTTTTATGTTAGTATTTGGCTGGTAAAAAATAATTTTAAATAACTCATTATTTTTCAAAGTAATATTCTTTCCCGTTTATTGCTATTTTGTTCGTGTTGATATTTTTTTATATGTGTTGGCTCCATTTTCAAATCGAGTGACAAGTCTCCTCATTACGTCAGTTCTGTCCATAGCATCTTATCTGATTTGAATAACGCCTTCGTTTTTTTTTGTTTTTTTTTTAACTTCAGATTTCTAAATTTTCTTTTCATTTGCAAGTCTCTTCGGAGATGTTCCAAACATATCCGAAGAGACTTACAAATGAAAGGAAAATTTAGAAATCTGAGGTAAAAAAAAACAAAACAAATCTGAGTTAAAAAAAAGAAAAAAACAGTAAACATTTTTGTTCCATATTTTATAAGTTTTCTGTTATGGTACTGATATTTTCTTTTTTTTTTTTTTGCCTCTCCTTTCCGTTCAATTTTATTTTGTTTAATTTTTTTAGCTGTGCCACCCACATAAATGAAATTATGTTTGGTACATTAGGCGGCATATATCAAAAAGGGATCAGCACAATTGCTACCTTCAGAAGAGATCGTAATGATTCTCTTGGAAATTGTGATAAAAATAACAAAAAAACAGGATTCTATGCCACTTTTTCTGGGCTACAACGATTAAAAAGCCCCACGGACTTTTGAGTGTGATCGTTTGTCCGTATTTAAATTTGTCGAATGGCTCTGTTTCGTTTGAACGAAACGATTGGCCGGTTTAGAAAAATCTTAAAAGTGGGATTTAAAAAAAAAAGGAATGTTAATAGCTGCCGTACAGTACTTTCACGATGTCAGTAATATTTTGGTGCCAGTCGATGACGAAAGGGATTCGGCCAGAATTTTGATGGAACTTTTTGGTGTTTTGATCTCGATTAAAATTATACCAATCGTTTTTTTTATTTTTATTTATTTTAATTTTTTGCTATTTCATTGGCAATTTGTTTCAGTCGCGTCGACGCATGATGGCAGTGCTTGACGTCATTCCGGATGAAATCGTTGGCAAGCTTCCAATAATGTTTTATGCCCGGACATAAAAATGTTGTGTGGGTTGTACAACTGAAAAATTAAACAAACGATTTAATAGCCACAGGTACGATGCCCGACACAATGAGTTTCGCTCGCTTTGTTACACTAATTACAAGTGCATTCGTTTTTTCTCAACACGTGACAAAGATGTGTACTTTATTTTTTTGTATATTTATAAATATTTTTTCATACTTGCATACTATTTTTAAATATAACTTAAAGAAGACATATATACTGTCAAGATATTGTTAAAAACTCTTTTCTTTTCTGAAATAGCTCTTTTCTCTTGGTCCTGGGTATGATGGTAAACTGCATCCGGCAGCAAGGCGTTTGATTCGGAGCCTATGATAAGAATGGGACCACCTCTTAATTGCTGTTGTTCCCAGGTCCACTCTGACCCGGAGTAGTCGCACTTGTTAGGATCCCAGCTACGGGCACATAGCTAACCCCTACACTGGGGTCAAAACACTAGAAAATTAAAAAGATAGACTTTTATAGAAATGTATACATAAAAAATTGACATTTATAGATGTTGTGGGACCGCCCCTTTTTGTATACAGGACTCGCCTGATGTGTACATATAATCCTGCCTATATATAGAACGGCAGTTGTAGAGTTGTAAGTCTCGGATTTACCTATACTACTATGACACTGTTAGCTCTCTGCCTTCGGGTAGAGGGCGCTCTCTGCTTCCGAGCAGACAGCACAAACCCAGTCGTGGTTCTGCCGAAGGGTAGAATCACGACTGGGCAAAAATAGACAGACATTTTTTGGCCTGGCTATATGGCCGGGAAGACCCAGAATAAATAGACCTTGTGTCACATCTAGTCTTGCGTGGGAAGGTTGGTAAATACCGTTGTAGAGTTGTAAAGCAGTTGCTTAGTTGGTCAGTAAGTTGGTGCAGAGTAAGTTGGAGTCTCATTACCCGGACATACTATTTCACTGCAAGACTATATAATTATTTCTACTAATAGTATTCCTGATTTGACTAACCCGTGTTCCAGTTTGTACATCTTGTTCAATATAACTTACATTTTCCATCTCCATATTTGTTTTTTGTTATTTATTATTTTGTGTGGTTTCTCACCCGGAATCCACAACAATAGAAAAATATATTTTTTTGAAGGAAAAGGAAAAATATTAACATCAATACAGTTTTGAAGAAAAAATTATTGCCATAATATATTTTTGAAGGAAAAAAATGCATTACCAGATATATATCTTTGAATACAAAATAAGAAGACATTTTCAGTTTCTAAAAAAAAAATATCAAAATCTGAATAATTCAACCTTCTCACTATAACTGAACATTTAAAAAATACTTTAAAACCCCACCTTTTTGGCATTAAATAACCCACAGAGGTTGATATGCTGTTAAACAAAACTCACTCACTCACTCACTCACTCACTCACTCTTCTCTAAGTGTTGTAATAATAATAATAATAATAATAATAATAATAATAATAATAATCCATTGCCAAAGCCCATGAGTCGATTTGCGAAATTTGCGGTTTTCAGTGTGAACGAAAGCAAAAATCTTACTTCTGAGAACGCCTTAGGTCTTAAGCAATAAAATGTGGGTGGAGACTTGCATAAAATTGTGTCAGCATTTTATATTATTTCAGTGATTTGCCGTCTGAAAACCTGCCCAAAATGCAAAATAAAAAGATCTTTACGGGTGGATAAATATTTAAAACTGAAACATAAATAAATTAGTTTGAGGCATAAACAATTTTTGTTTTTCTTCCTTAATCCCGTCGTCATCCATTTTATTCAATTCCCCAGTTTATTTGCAACAGATTCTTGCCACTTATTAGCTTAGATCATCGATATCATTTGTTTGGTAAATGTTCGTTGTAAGTTCCGACGCTTTTCCCCTTCAAAATAGCATTATCTCTGTGCAAATGTATATGCTGAACCCAAATCAACTGTTAGTTATTGAAGAAACTAACCTTTTTTAAAATCTAAATGTCCATTAATAAAAAAAAACTATATCTTGTACTTTTTCTCTCCCGTAACTCTCACGAAGTCATGTAATAAACTCCAGAATGACGTACTGCGTATGTGAACGAATTTTGGCAGATTTTTAGTCGATTTTTCTTCCTTTACTGATACTTCCAGCGATATACTTCCGGTAATAAAAGTAATGCGCTATTGTATTTCTACGCTTATTACTTTCAGAAAAGGAAGTACATCGTCTGAAGTTTCAGTAAAGGAAGTATATCGACCAAAATTTGACAGAAAATTGCTGCCTACGTAGAACGTCATTCTGCAGTTAATTACATGACTTCGTGAGAGTTATGAGAGAGAAGAAGTGCGAGATATAGTTCGTTTTTTTAATGGACTTTCAAAGCAAAAAAGGTAAGTTTCTTCAATAACTAATTGTTGATTTGAGTTCAGCATATACATTTGCACAGAAATAATGCTATTTTGGATAAATTTGAAGGGGGAAAAGCCGTCGGCACCTAAAACGAACATTTACCATTTTTTTTAGTAAAACTTTACAGGTTTTGAAAAAGGTTTCGGTAAACTCTTGAATCTGGTTCTCGCCAGAGAAATTTTTCCTCGTTAAATAATTTTGCAGTGTCCAAAACAGACATACTAATGCGACGGACCTGAAGGACTACCACCTCCTTTTGGCGGACATGAAGAAGACTACCACCACCTTTAAATTTGTTGTCTTTCTTTTTTTTTTCCCCTAACTTTTTTAGCTCCGCCTTACCGGTTATTACATAAAGTTTCCGATTATCAAAAAATTTTTTTTTTAAATTTCAATATTTAAACAATTTTAGAAAGTTCACTTTCACATGCAACGTTGTAGTAAATCGATCCTCCATTTTGGAACCACTCACGTTGGGTCGCTTTGTTTCGTTTTTTGGGGACGAGTTGTTGCTCTTGTTTTTGTCTTTTTCAAGTTTTCTTCAGTTCTTACGATGGCATCTTCCTCGGAAACTCCAAGAATGGCTTTATTCAAAAATACTCATTTGTTGAATATGCGCAAGCGAAATAGTTAATTGCACAGGATCGATTTACTATAAGGTTGTATGAAAAACTACCCCCCCCCCACCAAAAAAAAAATTGTTTAAATGTTGACATTTTTACAAATGTTTTTGTAAATCGGAAAGTTTAGGGTTTAATCAATAAGATTGCACTGAAAAAAGTAAAAAAAGAAATTGATAATCAACCAATTTACAGGTGGTGGTAATGTCGCATCGGCGAGTGGTTCCAAAATGGAGGATCGATTTACTATAACGGTGCATGAAAAAACTGTGCCCCCCCCCCCCCCCCTAAAATTGTTGAAATATTGAAATCTTTCTAATTTTCTTTTTTTTTTTTTTTTTTGTCAATCAGAAAGTTTAGGGTGTAACCGATAAGATTGCACTGAAAAAAAGTAAAAAAAAAAAAAGAAAAAGAAACATTCAAAGAGGGTGGTAGCCTCCTTCAGGTCCGCTATTAATACAACTTCACGTGAGTATGGCGGGTCGGTGGTTGAACTGGATAAGAGAATTCCAAATGTGTCTTTGTGTTATTCTTGTTTTAGGCAGTCCTGCATTGTGATAAACGGGAATAAAATCTTTTCTATAAACAAACACAGGCAAGTTATGCACACGCTTCGGCTGCTGGGTGTAGAAATGCGAACAAACAATTCCACATGAATATGGACTCCGGACAATCTAACCACACGCAAAACATTATGGAGATTTATCCTTGTCACTCGATGGCCATTTGCGTTTAATATAGTCGTATTTTTAATTTATTATTAACTTCCACGTCTGTTTAGTTATTAGGTTTATAAATTCATCGCTACAAGTGGTTTACAAAAATCGAAATTATTTTTGTCTAAACCTAATAAAGTGTCTATTGTTGATTAATGGATAGATACTGAGTATGGCAAAAATTAGTTTACTTAGTTTGATCCTTTTAAGAAGCTCGAAATTTATATATATATATATATATATATATATATATATATATATATATATAGAACACATCACTTAATAAGTCCCGGGACTGACATATAGATGGCACATCACTAATAAAAAAAACTCATGATTTTCATGAAGTACTAACCTTTAAATGGTACGTAACAAAATTTGGACCCAATCGGATTATTAGTTTACAAATTTCAGTTATTTAAGTGAAGCTTTTGTTGCAAGTTTTCAAAACAATGGAAAAATTTGAATTTCGTGTATTGATAAAGCATTGTTTTCTATTGGGAAAAATACTGTTCAAGGAAAGCAATGGCTTGATAAGTGTTATTCGGAAACAACGGTTAAATTGTGGTATGCTGACTTTAAACGCGGTCGTACAGACACAAATGATGCTGAATGCTCAGGTCGTCCAAAATCGACAGTTGTCCCGGAAAACACCCAAAAAATCCACAAACTCGTTTTCGCCGATCGTAAATTGAAGTTGCATGAGATTGCAGAGGAGCTGAATAAATCAGAAGGCAGTTTATTCACCATTTTGCATGAAAATTTCTCAGTGAGAAAGCTGTGTTCAAAGTGGGTGTGGTGTTTGCTCACAGTCGATCAAAAATAACAAGGCGTCGACGATTCAGAGCGTTATTTGCAACTGTTTCAACGCAACAAGAAGGATTTTTGCATAAATATGTGACAATATGTGAAACATGGATCCTCCACTTCACTCCGAAGTCAATTCGGATATCAGCTAAGTAAACAGCAGCAGGTGAAATCCGTCCAAAACTACCAAAGACGCAAACATAAGGATTTGGCCTCCGTATTTTGGGATGCGCAATGTTTTTTATTCATTGATTACCTTGAGAAAGGAAGAATCATCAATAGCGAATATCATATAGCATTACTGGTGCGTTTGAAGGAAGAAATTGCCAAAAAACAGCCGCAAATGAATAAGAAAAATGTGATCTTTCACCAAGACAATGCACCGTGTCACAAGTCGATCACAGCAATGGCAAAACAACATGAATTACACTTCGAATTGCTTCTGCATCCACCCTATTTTCCACATCTGACCACCAGCGACTACTGTGCTTGCAGATCTCAAATGAATGCTTTAGAGAAAGAGATTTGGCTCCAACGAAGAAGTGAGGCATATTTGAGGACAAAGACAAATCGTTCTACAAAAAAAGACATTGAATTGTTAGAGAAGCGTTGGGTTCAGTGTATCGCCCTATGAGGAGACTATGTTGATGAATAAAATCGAATTCTGCCTAAACGTTGTTGTTTTATGTTATGGTGACTTACCCATATGACACAAGAACTCTTCCAAAATATATATAAGCATCATATCTGCTTTGTAGAGAGGAAAGAGTGGAATCTATTCCAGCAGATAACTCTGACAGCCGGACTAACAGTCACGTTAATAATCTCTCATTGGTATCTGTTTGTACTACTCTTTTTGTTAAATATATTTGTTAACTCTGTTTCTTCTTTGTGTCTTTATTTCTGGCCCCAACAAAGCCACACCATTTTATTAGTTAGGCCCGGAATTTATGGAGTGATATATATATATATATATATATATATATATATATATATATATATATATATATATATATATTAGAGTTGAAAATATGAATCGTTCATATTAAGTATAATGGGAGATTACTGGTAATTTTTCTAAAACAATCATAATTTACATTATAAGAATAAAATAAAAAAGTAATTATTAATTATAAATTATCAATTATTAATCACTATTAGCCAATCTTTAGTTAACCTGGATCAACGTATTAAAGTAGATATTTTTTTTTATGTCTACGTTAATTCATTTCTCATGTTTAGTAATCTATGATTATTTAAATGTTTTAAAATAATTAATTTCTCAGCAAGGCATAATTTACATCTATTTCCTTTCCTGTTGTAGAATTTATCTTTATGATATCCCAGCTGGTGACAGACGAAATACCACCATTCTTTAGCTGCCAGAAATGTTTTGAGAGTACAGTACTGTAATTGCATTTTATATTATTTAAAGTAATTCGGTGATGGCAGAAATGAAATTTTCAAGGACTTACAGCGGAACCAAACTAAAAATTAACATCTTCACCGGAATGTTAGCTTGGTATGTAATGTTATCATTTATACATTGCCCGTTTAATGGACAGAATATATATTTTTTGTTAGTTGCATTTATTTTTAAAACAACGTTGTCTTTGTTGTAAATATATTTATTTAATATAATATCGTTTTGTTGTGATATGGATTTATGATGTTTTTAATGCACTTATAACTGATCTTAACATTATTTTTAGTGTTGTGAATGGTTAAAGCTAATATGAATTAACTTTAGGAAAATTCTTCCAGTATTCATTAAAACATTACAATTTAAGGGTGGATATATAGTTGTGGTGCAATGGATATCGGTTCGGAACGAGAAATCGGGGAGCCGAGTTCGAATTCCAGCCGAATTCACTGCATTCACTTACGCGCAAATACCCTTGGGAAAGGTATTAATCCATCTATTCCTTCCAGTTATGGGTTAAATAACAGGACAGATTAGGTTCTATAGCCTTGGTCGGCAACCAGTCTACCGCAGAAAGCAATGGCCATCTACTGCGGGATAATATTCTGCCCAGTCAGTCATGTCTATTTCGAGACATGATCGCCCAAGCGTGTTTCACGTATGGCACTTAACTGATTGACTGAATATAATAGTTGGAATAATGATTAAGGCTTATATTGGTCATAAAGTGGGGGATCAGTTTATTAATTCATAACAATTGGAAACCGATCACCCACTAATTACCACATAATAATATAATAGATTTCTGTTCCCTTTACCTATAAGTTAAATAGCAGGACAGATTGGGTTCTATAGCCTTGGCTGGCAACCAGTCTACCGCAGAAAGCAATGGCAACCTACTGCGGGATAATCTTCTGCCCAGTCAGTCATGTCTCTTTCTGACTGACTGATATAATGTAACGCCTACGGTATTTCTGTTTATTTTTACCTTCATTGTTTTTTCTAAATTTTCTAATTTCACTTCATGGTTGCTTAGTTTTAAAGTTTTACATATTTATAATTCATTATTATCATTTATTTCCTTATTTTTGGAGTTGATAGTCTAACTGGAACTGATTTATGTAAATGAACTAGAAAGTTATGAGGGTGGTTTGATTCTTTAATGATGTATCTATAGTCATAATGATCTTTCATGTATAGTGCGTAATACCCTCAATTAAAGCGCAATGTCACTGGTGGCAGTAGTGATATTTAGCTTGTGATCTTTGAAGAATTTTATAAGATCCTTTCTCAATCTATCTATACTTGATGGACTTGTTTTACGGAGAATTACATAAGTCCTGTTTCTTTAATCTCAAAAAGAGATCTTAATCTCCAATATTCCAACAAGATTCCAACAATTTCGCCTCTGCTAAATCATACGTATTTACATTATTCGGACTATTGTCTCCATCTTTGTTGCCATTTTTACGACGTTTCGGTCGCTGTAAGCTCCGGCCATCTTCAAGTGCTAGGAATTTCGAACCGCACCATTTATTACAATCAAGGGGGATATAACATTCTCATCCCTTGCGTATCAATTCCTCTTTTGGAAGTCATGAGTTATCTCCCTCTAACCCTGCAAGTTACTTGTTCACTACTACTGTAGCCTGGTATTGAACTCACTACTCTTAAGGTCAAGTCACATGAACTAAACAACGTCTTAAAAGCGACTTATAAACCTAACCTTTTTTTACCAGAGTTCATATTGCAATTTTTTGATGTTAATGGTTTTCTCTACTATCTTTGTCATACCAGACCTCATATTGCATTACTACGCAAGGGATAAGAATGATAGACCCCAGTGATTGTAATAAAGGGTTCGGTTTTAAATTCCTAGCACCTGCAAAAAGGCCAGTGTAAAATGGCCGAAGCGTCGTACAATTGGCAACAATGATGAGGACAATAGTCTGAATAATGTAAATACTATAAATACAACCTCATCTCAGAAATACAGACAAATAGAATGATCTATTATTAAACGTCGTACAAATGGCAACAAAGATGAGGACAATAGTCCGAATAATGTAAATACTGTAAATACTACCTCATCTCAGAAATATAGTCGAATAGAATGATCTATTATTAAACGTCGTACAAATGGCAACAAAGATGAAGACAATAGTCCCAATAATGTAAATTCTGTAAATAGATTAAATTCTACCTCATCTCAGAAATATCGACAAATGCTTCCATTGCAATATAAAATTCTGGATGACTTCTTTTGGTCACAGGCAAACAATATTTAATAATGTAGGGCTTTTTTGTGCGTGTTTTATGATATTTATTTTGCGATATGGTGCAGTAGGCGAATGCAACACATGTTTGCAAACAAAGTCGAGATGAGATGCAGCTACAAAAACTGAAACAATAGAAGAAAACTCAGCACCTTCAGTAAAAACTTTGAAAGAGTGACGCTGCTAAGCAAATGACCCTAACGTCTTACTGAAAGATCATTTTGCTAATAAATTAGCGTATAATAGCGAAAAAGTTTAACTTGATTTCTTTGTCTATAGATTTTCTGTTTTGTTCCTTTTCTTTTTTTGTGGGGGCACGTTTTTTTTTGTTTGTTTGATTATCGATTACTTTATCGCAGTACTAGATTTTACAGTTGAAATGGCTAGTTGTTGCCGTAAGTTCTATGCTAACAGTTTCTTCTCTCGCTTGTGAAACTTTCTTTCTGCGTTTGCGTTCTTCAAAAATTTAAATGCAATGTCAATCGTTATTTTATGTCTTCTTAATTTTTTTTCTTTCATTGTTCTCTCTCTTTAATAATGCTTTTCTTTTTTTTTTTTCGTATTCTTTTCATTTGTATTTTAGTGGTTTTATTGCTTTGCAATTTGTGGTTCAGGATGTGCATTGTGGTGCAGTGGATATCGACTCAGAACAACAAATCGGATAGCCGAGTTCGAATTCCAGTTGAATTTTTTGCCTTCACTTACGCACAAATACCATTGGGAAAGGTATTATTCAGTCTCTTCCCTCCAGTTATGAGTTAAATAATAAGGCAGATTCGGTTCTATATCCTTAGCTGGCAACCAGTCTACCGCAGGAAGCTATGGAAACCTATTACGGGATAATCTTCTGCCCAGTCAGTCATTCCTCTTTCTAGACATGATCGCCCAAAGCGTGTATCACGTATGACACTTAATTGACTGACTGATTGACTGACTAACTGAATGACAAAAGAAAACTGCCGTTGCTCTTTCCACTATTAATGAGGGTTTCCTTCCCAACCTTTTGTTTAAAGTAGTGTGGAAGTAACATTATTATTATGTCCCTATTTACACTTCCAGTGATATATGTGATATGTCCCGGAAAGGGATATGTATATTATTCGAAGTAGCTAAGTGTTTTTGGGAAATGTAACCGGCGGATTTGCTTTGTGGTACAGTGGATATCGGCTCGGAACGAGAAGCCGGGGTGTCGAGTTCGAATTCCAGTTGAATCCATTGCATTCACTTACGCACAAATACCCTTAGGAAAGATATTAATCCGTCTCTTCCTTCTAGTTATGGGTTAAATAGCAGGACAGATTGGGTTCTATAGCCTTGGTCGGCAACCAGTCTACCGCAGAAAGCAACGGCAACCTACTGCGGGATAATCTTCTGCCCAGTCAGTCATATCTCTTTTGAGACATGATCGCCCAAGCGTGTATCACGTATGGCACTTAACTGACTGAACCGGGTAGGACAATCTAGCAAATAGCCGTAATTGACCGGTTCTCGTCGTAGATAAAGCGAACCCAGGCCCAAACTATTCTAAGTTTTCTTTTCGTTTGTATTATTCTAAATTTGTTATAACTTATCTATCAGTCATTTAAGTGTCATACGTGATACACGCTTTGGGCGATCATGTCTAGAAGGAGACATGAATGGGCAGAGGATTTTGACTTGGAACGAGAAGTCGGAGATCCGAGTTTGAATTTCAGTTGGATTCGTTGCATTCACTTACGCACAAATACCCTTGGAAAAGGAATTAATAAGTCTCTTTTCTCCATTTATGAGTTAAATAACAGGACAGATTGGTTTCTAAATTCTTGATTGGTAATTAGTCTACTGCAGAATCTAATGGCAACCTACTATGGCATAATCTTCTAACCATTCAACCATGTCTTTTCGAAATACCATCGCCTAATCGTGTCTAACGTATGAAACTGAAATGAGTAAATGAACCTAAAGATGTAAATGTCTCAAGATGCAAATGTTTTAAGATATGTTTCAAGGTGCAAATATTTCAAGATGTAAATGTATCAAGGTGCAAATATTTCAAGATGTAAATATTTTAAGATTTTGGTTAAAATTTGAAGAGGTCTTTTTGCAAATTTTGTAATATATTTCTGTCGAAAGCACATTTTTATTTTTCATTAATTCACGTTTTTGTTTTTGTTTTTGTTTTTACAATAAAATTATTTTAGACTTGAAGTACAGCTTAACCTTTTAAATCCGAAAAAGATAATGTTACATGGAAAGGTGTTTAGTTATTAGAGAGTATTGTAGTTAACTTGTTTGTCAAAAGCCGGATAGTTTGAAGACTTCATCCGTGGACATTGGACATTAAAATAAAACGTGTCAGTTTACAAGTCAAGGTGCAACCGGCATAGCTAGAAAAAAAAAAAAAGGAATAAAAGTGAGGGATAAAAAGAACAAGAAAGAAAGAAAGAAAGAAAGAAAGAAAGAAAGAAAGAAGGAAAGTTGGCTGAGAGAAAGAAAGCGATGAAATTAAAGACGAAGGAAGAAAGTCGATAGGAAAACAAAAATCTTCGTGATGTGTTTTACAAGAGTATCACGCCGAATCCGCCCCGGACATTCCCCCGGAGACTTGCAATCTCTTTTGGGCAGACTTTGTGCTGCCATCAAATCCGGTGTCGGGTAAAATGAGTAGAAAAAAAAAAGAAAAAAAAAACGAAAAAATATGAATATCTTTTAAAGAGTCAAAATTCTTAAAAATGTTACAAGAATAAGAATTTATAGAAAAAAAATATATTCAGAAAAACAGACTTGTCGACGTCTCTGAAACCAATTGTTAAATCTCAACCAATGTTTGTCTTAGAGCTTTAGTTTTCAGAAGAAGCAAATAGCTTAAGAGAAGTAAACAGTTCCCAAGAAGCATACAGCTCGTTTCAACATCCCGAATAAGATCCGGAACAGAATTTGCGGGCAGAAGATACATCCCTGGTAGAAGTTTATAATTTGACGCCTACAAAAATTCGCAACTATCAAAAATCTTTAGAAAATGATTAAGAAGGTTTCTGTCATGTTCATCATTACACGTTAGATGGATTTCATAAACACTTTTACAAAAAGAAAAAGGTTTCTGCTTCAGATACCAGGTGCTTACGGCCGTATCACGTTAACCCTCTAGGGCCATTCGTATCATATTTGATACAGTATTTCCCTGTAAGGAAACATTTGGTATTTCCCTATAAGGAAACATTTGGTATTCATTGACTGAGCAGTCAGTACTGCTTTCATTTGAAATTTATAAAATATTTCTCTTAAAAAATTTTTCAGGAAAATATTTCTTTCAAGGCTTGTTTTCATACTGTATCAAATATGATACGAATGGCCCTAGAGGGTTAAACCAGTGGTTCTCGTAAGATCACTAAAGTCACGCAAGGTTGAACCTGATCAGTAGCTAAGAAGGCTGACCAATTGGGAATATTAAGTGCTGTAAGCTCCGTTCTGCGTTGTGGTGTAGTGGATATCAGCTCGGAACGAGAAATCGGAGAGCCGAGTTCAAATTTCAGTTGAATACGTTGCATTCACTTCCGCGCAAATATCCTTGGGAAAGGTATGAACCCGTCTCTTCCCTCCAGTTATGGGTTAAATAACAGGACATATTGGTTTCTACATTCTTGATTGGTAATTAGTCTACTGCAGAAAGTAATGGCAATCTACTGCGGGATAATCTTCTGCTAGTCAGTCATGTCTCTTTCTAGACATGATTGCTCAAGCATGTATTACGTATGGCACTTAACTGACTGACTGAATATACTAGTTGAAAACATGATTTAGGCGTCTACTGGGTATAAAGCGGGGGATCAGTTTTATATTGTTATGAAGTAATAAACTGATCCCCCACTTATTACTACTTAATAATATAATACATCTCTTCTCCCTCTAGCAATGAGTCAAATAACAGAACAGATTGGGTTCTGTAGCCTTGGCTGGCAACCAGTTAACCGCAGAAAGCAATGGCAACCTACTACGGGATAATCTTCTGCTCAGTCAGTCATGCCTATTTCGAGACATGATTGCCCAAAGCGTGTATCACGTATGACAATGAATTTACTGACTGAAGTTTCGATGTATAGGAGTTGTAATGAATAACGTCTCAGAATTGAAAATTGGAGAGCTGAGTTTAAATTTTAGTAATGTTCGTTATATTACGTGCAAATACCCTTGGGAAAGATATGAACCCCTTTTCTCCCCACAGAATGTTATCATCTACCAAAGATTTTAACAATCTAAAAATATTTTCTGGCTTCAAATGCCCTGCAAATAAATGTTTAAGCAAGACAATCACTTAAAAGACAAGAGAATCTTAGTGTCTCACTTGAAGGGCTGGGACAAATAAAACTTAAATCTTAAAAATGTAGGAATAAAGGAATTGAAATAGTTAATTTTTCTCGGGATCTAATTTTGTTGTATTCTTGTTATGTTGTTGTATTTCTTGTAATGATGCGAAATATTTTATTTGTATAAGTTATTAAAACGACTAAATTGATTTACCCCCCCCCCCCACTTCTTACTACAGATGAGTCAGGAAATGTGTTGTGGGTGCGACCTTTTTTGTATACAAGAATGGACTCGCCTGAAGTGTAGATATAATACTTCCTTGTAAAGCAGCTGGCATTTGCCTCTGCTACTATGACTATGACACTGTCACCTCTCTGCCTTCGGGTAGAGAGCGTTCTCTGCTTCCGAGCAGAGAGCTCTCTGCCTTCGGGTGGAGAGCTTCCGAGCAGAGAGCACTAACCCAGTCGTGGTTCCGCCGAAGGGTAGAATCGCGACTGGGGAAAAATAGACACATATTTTTGGCCTGGCTATATGGCCGGGAAGACCCACAATAAATAGACCTTGTGTCACATGTAGCCTTGCGTGGGAAGGTTGGTAAATACCGTTGTAAAGCAGCTGGCTTTGCTACTATGTCACTGTCACCTCTCTGCCTTCGGGTAGAGAGCGTTCTCTGCTTCCGAGGAGAGACCACTAACCCAGTCGTGGTTCCGCCGAAGAGTAGAATCACGACTGGGGAAAAAATAGACAGATATTTTTGGCCTGGCTATATGGCCGGAAAGACCCATAATAAATAGACCTTGTGTCACATGTAGCCTTGCGTGGGAAGGTTGGTAAATACCGTTGCAAAGCAGCTGGCTTTGCTACTATGACATTGTCAGCTCTCTGCCTTCGGGTGGAGAGCTTCCGAGCAGAGAGCACTAACCCAGTCGTGGTTCCGCCGAAGGGTAGAATCACGACTGGGGAAAGATAGACAGATATTTTTGGCCTGGCTATATGGCCGGGAAGACCTACAATAAAATGTCCTTGTGTCACATCTCGCCTGATGTGGGAAGGTTGGTAAACACCGTTGTAAAGCAGTCGGCATTTGCTTCTGCTACTATGACACTGTCAGCTCATTGCCTGCGGGTGGAGAGCGCTCTCTGCTTCCGAGCAGAGAGCACTAATCCAATCGTGGTTCCGCCGAAGGGTAGAATCACGACTGGGGAAAGATAGTCAGATATTTTTGGCCTGGCTATATGGCCGGTAAGACCCACAATAAAAAGACCTTGTGTCACATCTCACCTTAAGTGGGAAGGTGGATAAATACCGTTGTAAAACAGTTGCTTAGTTTGTCAGTAAGTTGGTGCAGAGTTAGTTGGATTTGTTGGACATAGACTCGGACATACTATTCCACTTCAAGACTGTATATAATTATTTCTACTGATAGTATTCCCGAATTGACTAACCCGTGTTTTAATCTGTATATCTTGTTCAATATATCTTGCATTTTCTATCTCCATATCTGTTTTTGTTATTTATTATTTTGCGTGGTTTCTCACCCGGAATACACAACAAAATGCATAAATAAATACACAGCAAGTATATAAATAAATAAATAAATATAGATCATTATTATATGGTTTGATTATGTGATAGAGAACACAGATGTAAACACCGAGTGTCGAGTGTCTGCTTTATCCTAGAACGCAATCTTCAGGCCATGTGTTTTGGTTGTTAGCTCAACAAGTTATAAATGGAAAAATAAAAATCAAGTTTAAGTCATTTTATTCAACTTTACGTCTGTCCGCCATAAATATTGAAGTCGTAATATAACTAGAAAAGCGATAAAAGCACATTAAATCATTTTACTGTTGATGCTGACGATCGACAGCCATTTACGCCCGCGATTTAAATAAACAAATTCAATCTAAATATTGGCAAATTCAACATAGATTAATTTATTTTCTACTATCGCAAAATAATTCTAATAACTGTATTTGTTATTTAACCTTACAAAACAACTTTATTTTATAATATCGTAATGCAAACCACATTCACAAATAAAGAGTCCGCTATTTACTGTAAAGATCGCTAAATTGTACACATTTATGTACATACATGTATTCATGAATTTAGATTACTAATTTAGATCAGGCTAGTCTCCCTGGAAGCAAAACACTGCGCTTCCTCGGCTTAACTCTCACAACAGACCTCGATTGGAATGACTATATAGAATCCATAGCTAAATTCGCTGCTAAGAAAGTCGGTTCTCTGTGCAGGGCCAGGAAGTTTTTTCCGCCTGAAATAATCCTGCACATATATAAATCTACCATCCGCCCGTGCATTGAATACTGCTGCCATATCTGGTCGGTTGCTCCTGCTATCCACCTGGGTGTCCCTGACAAAATCCAACGGAAAATCTGTAATGTGGTCGATTCGACTTGGCAGCTCGGATACAGTCACTTTCTCACTGGCGCAATGTGGCTTCCCTGTGTCTCTTCTACAAATACTTTCACGGCTTCTGCTCAGATGAACTTAGCTCACTGGTGCCTCCTATATATAAATTTACTCGAGCCACAAGATTAGCAACTAGGTTCTACCCTTTTACTGTGAAACCAATAAGATGTAAACGCAAATTCTACTACATTAGCTTCTTTTCTCGCACTTTCCGCCTGTGGAATTCCCTTCCATTTACTTGCTTTCCCGACAGCTATAATCTCCAAGAATTTAAATGTCAGTAGTCATCTCCTATCTCACTAATTTGCATCCTCTCTCTCATGCTCCCTTCTCCATCCACTCCACTATCATCAGTATTTTCATCCTTCTCTTACACACTTCCTGACACCCCCTATAACCTGTCACTCTTTCTCATAACTTTCCTCCTTTGTAACCCCTTGTAAAACAGTGGCGATAAAATTTTTTTTCCTTGGGGTGATATGACTAAAAAACAAACTTTTTTTTTCCAAACTATATTTAAAACTAGAATTTGTTTGTAAAGTTATAATAGATTCTTATCGAGCATATAATATTAAATTTGTAAATAAAATACAGAACTTAAAATAGTTATTTGTGGTTTCGCTCAGTAACAATTAAATTCGGAGACAAGTAAATTCGTTATTAATTGATTTCAGTTCACCTCTCCTGGAACGAATCACCGACGTAAGTTTAGGTACACATGTACTTAGTGTGTATGCTATTCATTCATTAATTATGTGCTTTTCATTATTCTTATTAAATTTAATTGGTTGGAGTTACGCACGCATTTATTACATGGAAAAATGCGCGCATGAAAAGTAGTATTTTTAATAATAAACTCTCATTGTCTGTTATATTAAACAATATAAGTTTAGAAAATATATATATAGTGTTTAATTTTTTTTTTAATCATTTCACCCCAAACAAGGCGGTAACGCTACTGATGCGCAGGGCGGGCGGGGGTACATAAGAGAAAAGAAGATTAGACAGGAGGAAAGTAAAGAGAAAGACGAACCAGTTACAGGGGGTGTTAGAGAAAGGAGCAAAAGAAGGATGGGAATACAGGTGTGATGACAGTTGCAAAGGTGGAGAGAAAGGAAAAGATATACAGGGTGGTGTAAAAAGAACTATATTCAATCGTTTAAGAGATGGGTATTGACATAGCATTTAAATTCCTTGAGGTTGTAGCCCGAAGGAAAGTAAAAATATTGAAGAGAGTTCCAAAGGCTGGAAATACGAGAAAAGAAGCTGATGGAGTATAATTTTTAACGCCAAGGTTGTTTTTTAAGTGGTTTTACTGATAAAATAAATTTTGGTGAGCAGAATCTTTTTTTTTTACTGTAAAGTGCTCGATATCATGATGGAGATATCGAGATGGAGATAAATACTTTAACTGAGCAGATTCATACCAACTTCAAAGTTTCGTAAAGATGCCGTTATGATGCTCTCACTCGTCGAGGTTATTTTGCTAATTAGCTAGTTTGCCAATACATGTAATTATATATATATATATATATATATCACGTAGAATACTTGGTATATTAGTCAGGCAAATTCCGATAGAGCCGAACTCAAAAGAACTCAATGTTAAATTCATTTATTTAATTTAACAGAGTTATATAATTTAGATAATATTTTAGACATTCTACAATTTCATGGGTAATACGTATTTCGCCGCTGACCTTGCGGCTCGTCAAACCCAAATGATAAAACAGTTAATCTTCAAAATATTCCCGAAAATCATTACACATAGACGCTCACGTGTCTATATCGAGAATAGACATTTGTAACGGTAACTTACAAAAAACAATTTAAATTTCCATGTCATGTTTTTCTAAGGAAGCAGATTGGTTGCAACAAACGCTGTGTCGATATATGACGTTAACTTTCATTTCTCTGTAAACTGTTCGTTCTCTCCTTCCATTTCTATTCTTTTTCTTTCTCTTTTTTCATTTATTAATTGTCTATATTTTTCTTTTTCTTTTTTTCTCGCTTTGGGTTTTTTTTTTTTTTTGAATGAGTGAGGAATTGTTTTTTGTAAATTACCGTTGCAAATCTCTATTCTCAATATAGACACGAGAGCGTCTATGTGTAATGATTTTTGGGAATATTTTGAAGAATAACTGTGCTAATACTATATATATATATATATATATATATATATATATTCTTCATTTGTAAACGAATTATTACGCGACCTAGGTTTCTAGCATGTGGTGTCTTCAGGCGATTTGCAATAACTGATTTTACTTTTTTTTTCGTTTTGTTTTTGTTTTAAGAACGCTTACGTAACGTTGTCTTTTTTTTTGTTTTTTTGAGCGCTCACGTGACGGAGAATTTTTGAACGCGCAATTTTTAAAAATGCAAAAAATTATAACGTTTCTATCTATGATTGTATAAAGAAAGAACAGAAATTATGACTAAGTGTAACCATACGAAAAAATACCTATTAGGTTCATACAACCATGGATGAAAAGGTTATAATTACTTGCATTTTTTAAAATTACGGGTTTAAAAAAACACCGTTACGTGAACGATCTTGAAAAAAAAAGAAAAAAAAAAAGAAAAACGGTAAACGGTAAACGTTAAAACGTTTTTTTTTTTGTTTTTTTTTTAATCATATCACCTCAAGCAAGGCGGTGACGCCACTGATGTGCATGGGGCTACTTAAGAGTAGAATGATTGGAAAGGAGAAAGCCGGGAACCACATCCTAAACAGGAAACAAGGGATGAGCCTCTTCACCTGTTCAAAAGACACAAATGAAGAATATTCAAAAGTTCCACAATATAATTGTATTGGACACTTTTTAATAAAAATTTGCACTGGTCTAATTTTCTTATGAACAAAAACTAAGTAATTAAACAATATATATATATATATATATATATATATATATATATATATATATTTAATCATTTCACCCCGAGCAAGGCAGAAACGCCACTGATGTGCAGGGGGTTACATAAATGTAAAAAGATTAATTAGAAAAGAGTGAGGAGTACAAACTAGTTAGAAAGGAACAATAGAAAGCTGAGAAAGCAGGTGCGATGACAGATACATAGGTGGAGAGAAAGGGAAGGTTATACAGGGGAGGGGAGAGAGCTAGAGGCCAGTGGTTAGTAGATGAGTATTAACTTGGCATATATATATATATATATATACCAATTCGGTCGGGTATTAAAAGCAATCGGAGTCTAACCGTACTGATGAGCTGTAATACAGCGAAACAGATCTGTCTGTGGATGACAATACATATATATATATATATATGTGTGTGTGTGTGTGTGTGTGTGTGTGTGTGTGTGTGTGTGTTTAGGTTTAATGCAAAGAATTTATCACATTATTTATCACATTTATCACATGAGCAGGTTAATGCCAACTTCGAATTACGTGAGGACACTTTAATGATGTCTTCACTCACTGAGAACTCTCCGATACTTATGAACATACCACATACTAACCAAAGTCTTTCTCTCACACACATACACACATAAACGTGCCCGTGTGTATGTGCGGTCGTGTGTGTGTGTGTCTCTATGTGTATTTCGTTTTTAACAGTCAATGATCTTCGCACTGTACGCAGACTCTTTTCCTCATATTTTCATCTACAATTATTTTTACTTTATATATAAATGTTTTTATTTAGATACTTTTTTTCCTGTCCGCCTTTTAACTTCAATGGAACTTCGTCGAATTTTTGCCAAAACACCGTCTTATTCCAGTGTTAACACCTCCCAGCTATTGGCCATTACCTCCTGCTATAACTCTTCGGGAGACACGAGACAGGAAGTGGAATTCTGGTTAAAAATGTATTTGTGAAAGGCGCGACGCAACACTTTACACATAGTTGATGTGTAAAAGGTGGAAGCTTACTCAATGATGAATGAGATTATATGTCAATCGAAAAATCCGAGGGTACAGGATACAGATAGGAAAAGAAAGAGTGTGTTTTTCGGGTGTGGGGATTCGGAAATGAATCGGAAAATGTGTTAAAATGGGTTGCAGTGATATCAGAACAGAAAAGGCGAGAGGAAGTAAAGGCAATGGTGAGACGAGTCTCGATAAAATGCCCCTAGATAAAAAAAATAAAAAAAACTGTTTTATTTTTATTTTATCTTGAGTTTCATTACTCGTTCGAAAATTATTCCTTTTCCTTCTTTCTCATTTTGTTCATATCTATCTATCTATCTATCTATCTATCTATCTATCTATCTATCTATCTATCTATCTATCTATCTATCTATCTATCTCAGTCTGTTCATATCTATCGCAGTCTGTTCATATCTATCTATCGCAGTCTGTTCATATCTATCTATCTATCTATCTATCTATCTATCTATCTATCTATCAGTCTGTTCATATCTATCTATCTATCTATCTATCTATCTATCTATCTATCTATCTATCTCAGTCTGTTCATATCTATCGCAGTCTGTTCATATCTATCTATCGCAGTCTGTTCATATCTATCTATCTATCTATCTATCTATCTATCTATCAGTCTGTTCTATCTATCTATCTATCTATCTATCTATCTATCTATCTATCTATCTATCTCAGTCTGTTCATATCTATCTATCTATCTATCTATCTATCTATCTATCTATCTATCTATCACTCTCAGTTTGTTCATATCGATCTATCTATCTATCTATCTATCTATCTATCTATCTATCTCAGTCTAGTTAGCAAGTTTGTCTCGCTAGAATCATTGCAATTGAGTAGTGAGTTCGATCCTCAGTGCGTGTCTCCTACTTTTGGCCTTCTTTCACGTATAAGCTGTGCTAAGATAATTACCATAATAATCTAAACCAGCCTGTTCATTATCTATATATCTATCTAATTCTCTCATCGTATCTATCTATCTATCTATCTATTGATGTCTGTCCGTATCTATAAACACTACACGGTGAAATAACAGAAGGATGAAGATGGGCAACTAAACCGAAATTGAGGTCTGGCGATTGCATCCAGGTTCTTGCATTGCTATGAGTGCTTTTGATTCTTCAGAATCCTGTGAATTGATTGGCATTTTATTACTGTACCGACGAAGGTATCTCTCCGAAATTAAAAAAAAAAACAAAAAAAAAATTAAAAAACCGGATTAAACAGAGACGACGAATTAATCCTTCTAAGAAATTCAAGCCCACAACAAACTGACCGACTAAAAATGACCTGATCAAGTTTTTTTTAAAGACCACGAACTTAAAATCACTACAACCACAGACGCGAAAATGATTAACTTCCTTGACGTAACTTTCGACCTAAATAAGGACCATTACAAACCACATCGTAACGATTCTTACAATCACAAATACGTCCGCACAGATTCTAACCACCACCATAGAATACTAGACAATATTCATGAATCTATCTAATTTAGATTATCTTCTATTTGGCTGTGTATAGTAGCTACTCTGGCATGTACGCATCGCTCATTCAGTAATGAATTATAGTACTCTGGCTAATGGGCGTGTATAATGATAATATACATGCTAAAAAGTCTGCCTTCTTCTACCGAGCGCCCATAGCCCAGCGGAAGACTCGCCGACTGACGCCAATTCGCTCGGGTTTCAATCCTGGGTTAAAAGGAATCGGTGTCTAACCGTACTGATGAGCTGTAATACAGCGAAACAGATCTATCTGCGGATGACTACACACACACACACACACACACACACACACACACACACATATATATATATATATATACCCAAATAGAAGATAATATATATATTTTTTCTAAATATATACTGTTAAATATAAAAGGCAATGAATGTCTATTATGTTTAATCATTAGCCGTTCTAAACATCGTATTTTGGCTTTAATTTCAGTTGAAAATAAAGACAAAAATTCTCCAACGTTATTAAGTTGGTTCTAAGCTTTCGGTTCACATGAGCCATCTTCAGAGAAGTTGCAAGGACGTTAACACAAAAACATACACCATCAGCGACGACTTTATCTGAAGGTAATAATTGTTTAATATATGAATAAATCAGTGTCTTTGATGTATTTACTTTTGTTTAAAGACAACATGTGATTGTTAGATCCTATCTTCCATCTGTTAGAAAGGCATCCAAAGTAAAATTTAACATCATTATGTTCCGAATGAATTCGAGCTCTATAAACAATGCTTTTCGACATATATTAGTAATTCAATGGACAGGTTTTATTTTTTACGGCAGTTGCAATTATTTTTTGAAGGGTCATTTTTCTTTGTAGTAGGGTGACTACTAAAATTTTTAAAAATATTTTTTAATTTAAATTCTAAATTGTAATTCTAATTTTAAATTCTGAAATTAAATATTTAAATTTTTTTTATCTACATGTAATCTTGAAATGTTTAAATTTTTAATCTTGTTATTACAAAAGCAGTGACTTAGCTTTATAAGATTTAATTCCCATGAATATCGAATGAACTTAAATTCAAATCTATTAAACTGTCAGTTTGAAATATGCACCTGATTATTGCATAAGGCACGAAACTCCGAATCGTGCCATAGACGTAAGATAATATGTATATTTATTCATATAAATATAAAATAGCTCTGTTCATACTACATTGAACACTGTTTTATTAACACATGAATAATCATAATATTATAGATCATGTGTTGTATCCTCATATGTATATTTATTAATTCACGTTATTATATATATATATATATATATATATATATATATATATATATATATATATATATATATATACTAGCAGTATAGCCCGGCGTTGCTCGGGTGGAATGAAAGCTGTAAAACTAATCCATGGTCCTGGATCTCAGACTCTTTGGACGTTGGCACGAAAGACTTAAAAGCATTAGTTGTTTCCAGTTAAAGCGAAACCGTAGACTTAAAGAAAAATGAATGGATGTAAGTCAAATTTTAATTTCCTGGTATCGATATCAAATAAGTCTTTTTCGTCGTAAAATGAATTTTGAAGGCTAAATAAGTCCTCTGAGTAAATGGTATCATGGCTGAGACTAAGAACTACAATTATACCTACTTAGAGGCAAACCCGAAGCAAAAACTAAAATAAAAGGGCCCAAAAAATACACACAAACATCTTGCCTTATATATATATATATATATATATATATATATATATATATATATATTATCGATTTTCTTCACTATTGTAAGAACTGCAACCTTGAAACTTCTGAATATCGTTTCTTATGTCTTTTTCTATGAGAGTATCGAATTTGATTAAAATCGAACCACTCCTTCTATAACCCGATTTTTTCGATTATCGATTTTCGATATTTATCGGGGGGTACCTTGACACAAAACCTAGCTAAGAACACTCACGGACGCTTATAGTACAACTGTGTAAATTTTTAAGAAAATCGGTTCAGCCGTTTCAGAGTCCATAGGTAATGGATACACACACACACACACACACACACACACACACACAATGTTCCTTTTATAAATAAGTTTATATTAGATAAGTGTATGTGTGTGTAAGTTTGTGTGTGCTTAGTATTCTGCTTCGGTTTCAGATCTATCTACCTACCTATCTCTCTCTCTCTCTCTCTCTCTATATATATATATATATATTCACATTATATTATGCATATGTTGTACCCTTATATGTATATTTATTAATTCACGTTAATATATATAAGTGAATGTGTGTGTACGGGTGTGTGTACGTGTGCAAGTGTTTAGTATTCTGCTTCGGTTTCATATCTATTTATATATATATCATATATTCATATCAGATTTGAGTTTATCTTGTATGTATATGTGTGTGTGTGTGTGTGTGTGTGTGTGTGTGTGTGTGTGTGTGTGTGTGTGTGTTGGGGATGTTTATTTCTTGGATGGTTCGGATCAACGTTTCCTCCCGTTCCATTTGGATATCAACTTTTGGAATTTTTTTCTTGTTTTCGCCACCGTTTCTTGGCAACGGAGACGAACTTTTCGAATCAATTGACGCTCCTTTCGATTTTTACATTTCTCAACCACCATCACCACCAAGCCGCCATCACCACCACCACCACCACCAGGCGTCCGCCCGCCCGCCTGCCCGCCAATTGATTTACCCGAAATTCCTATCATTGATTTTTTCGGTGTTCCGTATTGCTTTTCTTTTCGATGCTTGGCAGATTAAAATTGTCCTTGAGCTCAGGATATTGTTTCCCGGTCGTAGAAATGCAGTTGCACATGAGCTGGTCCGCTTGCTCAGGCTTCCGTTTTGCTCGGCTTCCCTTTCAAAGCGCGCCTGCTGACGTACGAAGGGACCTTCTCAGGTGAAGGACGCGCTAATTAGCCACTGATTGTATCAGCAGTTAATCAATTAACGTTGGTATGGTAATGTCGAACGTATATTTGAGATGTAGATGACGAGAAACGGAGAGACAAAAAACGTCGACGACATCAACGATTAGATGAGAATAGATGCCTATATTGAAATGGTCGCTCTCTTATCATTATGCGTCATACTTTATTTTGTCTGTATGGAGATCTGGGGATGTGCGTGGAGCCTAAGCGATATCGACACAGAATGTAAAATCACCAAGCCGAGTTCAAATTTCGGGCTAATCTGTTGCGTTTATCTTCGCACAAATACACAAGTGCATTAAAGAAAGGCATGAATCAGTACCTCCAGCCATAGATTAAATAACAAGGTAGACTGGGCTCACATGTTCAATCCATGATATCCGCAGCATCCTTCTATGGAACCACATTTCATTTGCTTAAAGTTTACAAAATATTGTGGAGTAGTTTTCGCACTGAAGGTTATAATCGTGCTATGTCGGTTGCTAATCGACTTAACGCACCCAAAATGTTAGGAACTTGTTAATGTTGGTAAGCTGACTCCTTAGTATTCGGTTAACTGCCGACTAATATCAACTGCCTAGTAGTTCTACTGAACTCCAGTAGAACTCTAAAGAACTCTCTAGAACTTCTAAGAACTCTCATGAACTTCCCAAGAACTTATCGAGTTAACTCCTATTAATATAGGAGGGAGAGTCCATTATCTGAGGAATAGTTGTGTTTTCCCATAACAGCTCTCTAGACTTGTGTTGGAACCTAGTGTAAAAGAATGAGTTCCAAACCGTAGGGAAGGTAACAGAATAGTATTTCCACTATCTTTTCCAATAATATATTGTACGTCGGAGATCATAAAGAAAAGGAATCCTACGTCCTGAAAAAGCAGACATTAGAAAAATTTTTAAAATGATAATATCGCCTGGGTTTTAATTCCAGACTTTTCTGTTATGTCCCTTTCTCTACTAAGTTTTTTTTAATCGTTTCACCCCGATCAAGGCATTCCACTGCCACTATTGCGCAGGGGGTTACAGAGGGGCGGGGAAGTGATGACAAAGGATGGTTAGATACAGGAAATGTCAGAAGGAGGGTGATAGACGGGTAAGGATACCGAGTATGAGGGTTGGTTAGATGGTGAGATTGTCTGAGAGAATAGATGCAAATTAGTGTGTTAGGAGGTGTCTATTGAAATGTCTTACAAAATGCATGAACCATCTCGTTTCTTACTGTCTATGGATTAGGCCATATCTCACCACGAAGACGGATGAATTGCACATCACGATGCAAAGGACACCGTTTTAGGCTCTGTTTAATTCGACTTATAAAAGTATTATAAAGCCATTAATGCTTACCTTCATATCATGTTGAATGCACAGGTTCCCGTTCGATCACCGAAGTTAAGCAACGTTGAGCCTGGTTGGTACTTAGATGGGTAACCGCTTGGGAATACCAGGTGCAGTAAGCGTTTATTGACGAATGTGCGTTGTAGTGCGGTGGCTATCGGTTCGGAAAGAGAAATTAGTGAGCCGAGTTCGAATTCTAGTTGAATGCCCTGCATTCACTTACGCGCTGGTACCCTTGAGAAAGGTATTAATCCGTTCTTTTCCTCCAGTTATGGGTTAAATAACAGGGTAATACATGGGACCCAACTCTTAGACAAATCCTAATGAGATTTTCTTCGTCGGGTAGGAAGCCGGCTCAACCCAAATAATGTGAATACGGCGTACATTCATTTTTTTTTTAATCGTATCACCCCGAGCAATGCGTTAATCGTCACTGATGTCGGAACGGCTCTGAAATCTTTACGATAGCCGAGAAAAAAATTAAATCAAAACAAATCTGTAACCGAGAATCTCAAAATGCTTCGTCAGGTTTCTGACGAAAATTCGAAACCATATTTTGAGCAGCATACGCTTTTCAAAGTCAGGAAAGGTTACAATTCAGAATGATTAACTTATAATTCGAGCAACCATCAGGAAAACACCAGAAACTATGGGGAAATGCGCGAACACTTTCATGAAGACCGTCTCCGAAAACTCCATCAGTTCTCTTACGCGGGTGGAATTAATTCTGGGATAGGCTGGATTGTCCTCGTCTAGGAGCTTTCTGAGATCGAATTATTTAACACAGTTATATTTTTACTTGCACATGCATTTGTTCGATATATAAATATATATATATATATATGTATATATATATAGTACAAATGCATATGCAAATTAATATATATATATATGTATATATATACATATGTGTATATATATATGAAATTATTTGTTTAAACATTATTTTTGATTGATACGCGTATTTAAGTAGAGATTCTGTTTAAAATCAAATCGTTTTATATATTTATTTCTACCAGCCTGATTATTTATGATAAAGTTTTGTAACGAAAATGTGTGTCATTCGGCAGGATTTGAACCTGCGACCACTATCAACATAGAGGAAGCAACCAAATGATCTGGCGCGTCTTAGACCTCTCGACCACGAATGACTAACAATCTAAACGAAGTCAAATCAAGCCTATATAACACAATTTTCGATTCACGTAAAGAACCATATCTGCACTGGAATGTATCGTAATGTCAACAAATGTAAGCACACACACACACACACACACACACACACACATATATATATATATATATACATATATATATATATATATATATATATATATCGCTCACAACGCTTGGATCAACCTTTGGTTTGGCTTTTAGGCACTTTCCAAAGATGCCGCACGTTGGAATCATCTCCTCCAGGTCTATAACATTAAGAAGTCCCTTTACTGATTAATCGGCCATGGTAAGATTCGAACTCGGGTTTCATGGTCAGAACGTGAACGTTCTAACCACTCGGTCACACGCTCGAAGCGTGTTAAGATTATAGTGATCGTAGACGCATAATCCCGGGAATCTAAGGTGAAAACAATTCCAAAATGTGCTTGCCAAAATGTATCTTTAATGATCGAATTTAGAATTTTGGGATTATAAATTCAGTTCCGGATGGTATATTTAGTTTGTGATAACAATCGAAAATACTTTCTATTCAAAATATTTTAAGAGCTTGCGCAAATTTTACAAAATGGTGGCTTTTTATAGCGATATTATACACGACTGTGCCGACATTGTACTGTCACCGAATGTATGATGTCGTTCTCCATGTGTCCCTTCAAATTATCCGAAGTTGAAAAAAACTTCTTTAATAATGATCTGAAAGAAGTTTGTGATGTAACTGCCTTCCTTCACTTGTAGTCTGAAGTCAGTGGTAAGTTCGAATTGTAGCTATAGGGACATGGTTAATGTTTATTAATTCAGCCTTGTGTCATACATTAACCGAATTCCATACAAGCTTTATTCAGAATTATCAGGTTTTCATCAGAAGGTTGGTTGGCAGCAGAAGGTTGGAATATGTGAACGCGTGTGGAATATTAGAAGAATAAAATATACATTTTTCAGGTTTAAATAGAAATTTATTAAAAGAATAGAATAACAAGAATTGGTAGAAATTAATGTTCATTTAGAAAGTTTAGAGCATCAAGAAATGTTCGTAATCGTACTTTGTTGGAAAGAGTTTATGAGTACGTAATATAAGCGTTTGTTTGGTATGAATGTCTTTGGATGAAGAAGAAGTAAAATGAATTAGCACACGAGAAAGAAGAAGAAGAAGAAAGAGAACAAAGTGACCTTATGTCCCGATCGTGGTTGAAATTTCTTCCTTCTTTCGTCTCGCTGCTCCCACCTGATTGTCTTTGACA
This sequence comes from Ascarosepion bandense, assembly GCA_037127315.1. Lineage (NCBI taxonomy): Eukaryota > Metazoa > Mollusca > Cephalopoda > Sepiida > Sepiidae > Ascarosepion > Ascarosepion bandense. Next base: position 1,346,382 of record JBBBDQ010001446.1, read on the forward strand.
GACGCTGACCGGAGCCTTTTATAGTATTTAGATATTTCGCACTGGATCGCGAAGTCTTGCAAATCGCTTTTATTGGTCACAATATCAATTTAGCATCTACTCGCGAAATCCTGTTTCGACTTTTTCTGTTAGCAGATGGTCAATCCTTTTTCTATTTGGCAAAAGCCAGGATTTCCCACGTTATTGTAAATTTTTGTAAGAAAGAAGAAGAAGGTTGCTTTTAATTCTTAATTTCCTGAAGTAATAGATGTTGTATTTAATACAGATGTTAACTTTTTTAAAAGGTGACACAAACTCGAGTAAAATATTTTACTTTCGATACAATCCCCCGATTCTCTTTTCACAACGAGGTTTAATGCGGTTTTACTGACAGACAATAAACCACTACGTTACACCATTAATAGATTAAACCTAGAAATATTTAAATGTTGTCTATCCAGAATATAATCGCTGATGATGAGATAATAATAAGTCGTTAATATAAATCACCAATGATTTTTGCAAGAGAAATAGATCTTTGAGATTTAACAGAAACTAGCTGTATAGCCCGGCGTTGCTCGGCTGTAATGAAAGCTTTAAAACTAATCCATGGTCCTGGAGCTCAGACTCTTTGGACGTTGACACGAAAGACTAAAAAGCAATAGTTGTTTCCAGTTAAAGCGAAACCGTAGACTGAAAGACAAATGAATGGATGTAAGTCAAATTTTGATTTCCTGGTATCGATATCAAATAAGTTTTTTTCGTCGTAAACAGAATTTTGAAGACTAAATAAGTCCTCTGAGTAAATGGTATCATGGCTGAGACTAAGAACTACAATTATACCTACTTAGAGCCAAACCCGAAGCAAAAACTAAAATAAATGGGCTGAAAAAAATACAGACAAATATGCAGATAAACAGACACACACACAAACATCTTGCCTATTATATATATATATATATATATATATATATATATATATATATATATATATACATATTATCGATTTTCTGCACTATTGTAAGAACTGCAACCTTGAAACCTCTGAATATCTTTTCTTATGTCTTTGTCTATGAGTGTATCAAATTTGATTAAAATCGGACCACTTCTTCTATAACCCAATTTTTTCGATTATCGATTTTCGATATTTATCGGCGGTACCTCGACACAAAACCTGGCTAAGAACACTCGCAGATGCTTATAGTACAACTGTGTAAATTTTCAAGAAAATCGGTTCAGTCGTTTCGGAGTCTATAGGTAACGGACACACACACACACACACACACATACACACACACACGCATACACACACACATAGACAAAGTTCGATTTATAAATAAGTTTAGATTTAGATATATTGGCAATAAAATAGTACATCGTGAACGTGGTACACTAGACGTTAACTACAACGATTCCGCCTGTGAAATTCCCTTGCTTTCCCGACAGCTATAATGTAAATGTAAAGTCAATAGTCATCTCTTATCTCACTAACCTGCATCCTCTCTCTGATGCTCCTTTCTCTGTCCACTCCACTCTCATCAGTATTCTCATCCTTCTCTTACCCACTTCCTGACATCCCCTATAACCTGTCACTCTTTCTCATAACTTTCCTCCTATGTAACCCCCTGCAAAACAGTGGCAGTAAAATGCCTTGCTTGAGGCAATATGATCATAAAAAAAATTCTTTACTATTTTAATGTAGATATAAAGTAGGGGATCAATTCTGCATTACAATCAATATAGAAACTGATCCCCCACTTTATGGCCACAGTCATTCTTCTCTTACTCACTTCCTGACGCCCCCTTATAATCTGTCACTCTTTCTCATAACTTTCCTCCTATGTAACCCCCTGCAAAACAGTGGCAGTAAAATGCCTTGCTTGGGGCGATATGATCATTAAAAAAAATTCTATACTATTTTAATGTAGATATAAAGTAGGGGATCAATTCTGCATTACAATCAATATAGAAACTGATCCCTCATTTTATGGCCACAGTCATTCTTCTCTTACTCACTTCCTGACGCCCCCTATAATCTGTCACTCTTTCTCATAACTTTCCTCCTATGTAACCCCCTGCAAAACAGTGGCAGTAAAATGCCTTGCTTGGAACATCATAAGAACGACTAATAAAATTGTTTAAATGATAACTTTGCTACTTAGAAATTTGTGATTAGTTTGATTAAAAGAAAATTAATAGTAAATAAAATCAAAATAAATGTTTGTGAATAACAAATATATTTCAGAATAAATCAATGAGATATTCATAATGAAAAAAATTAAAATGAATATAAAATATAATCATTTCATGTAGGAAAAAAGAGACTTCATTGCGTATACCTAAAGGAAATAAAAAAAACATATAATTCAAATTATAATTTATGATAATATTAGTTAACGATGAAGGAATATATAACCTGTTAAAATGTTATGTTTCTTAACCAGAATCTATATTTAATATTAGTTTGCATTGAATCAGTCAGTCAGTTAAGTTCCATACGTGATACACGCTTGGGCGATCATGTCTCGAAAGAGACATGACTGACTGGGCAGAAGATTATCCCGCATTAGGTTGCCATTACTTTCTGCGGTAGACTGGTTGCCAACCAAGGCTATAGAACCCAATCTGTCCTGTTAGTTCACTTATATCTGGAGGGCGATTAGATAATATAATAATGTAATATAATCTAAGTATAATTAGTGGGGGCTCAGTTTATTACTCCATAACAATTGAAAACCGGTCCCCCACTTTATGACCAGTAGAAGCCTTAATCATGTTTCCAACTATTCAGTCAGTCAGTTAAGTGCCATACGTGAAACACGCTTGGGCGATCATGTCTCGAAAGAAACATGACTGACTGGGCAGAAGATTATCCCGCAGTAGGTTGCCATTGCTTTCTGCGGTAGACTGGTTGCCGACCAAGGCTATAGAACCCAATCTGTCCTGCTATTTAGCCCATAACTGGAAGGAAGAGACGGATTAATACCTTTCTCAAGGGTATTTGCGCGTAAGTGAATGCAAGGAATTCAACTGGAATTCGAACTCGGTTCCCCGATTTCTCGTTCCGAGCCGATATCCAATGCACCACAACGCACATCCTTGCGTTGAATAACTGATTCAATAATTCTTCTTGATCATTCATGACGAATAAATTTAACCATTTTAGTATTTTTAAAATCGAAAGGATGATTTATATATGGTATCTGGACAAATAAAGAATTTAATCTATTTTCGATTGTTATAGCGTTGTGATGCTGTGGATATCGGCTCGGAACGAGAAATCGGAGAGCCGAGTTCGATTTCCAGTTGAATTTGCTGCATTCACTTACACACAAACACCCTTGGGAAAGGTATTAATCCATCTCTTATCTCTTCCGCTATGGGATAAACAGCAGAACAGATCGAGTTTGTATAGCCTTGGTTGGCAACCAGTCTAGCGCAGAAAGTAATGACAACCTACAGTCAGTTACGTTTCTTTCGAGACATGATCGCTCAAGTGCGTGCCACGTATGGCACTTAACTGACTGACTGATGGCTTGTGTATGTTGGTTAAAAGGAATAGAATTTACATAATTTATAGAACAAATTAAATAAACGCCAACTTCCTAACAATTCGGGAAAGTAAAAAAATTGTTGATGAATGCTGTCAATCAAAAAGACGTGTCTGTAAAGCTACGCCCTGTGTTGGTTGCAACGTTTATCAGCAAAAGACCAAACCTCAGTTATCACCTACAGCATTAATACTTCGAGCTGAGTTAAAATTGGCCCTAGTCCCAGCCGACTGTAAATCTTATCAGAGAAACTTGAATCAGAAGGGTTAAACCAATAATTGTAAGACAGCTGATTTAATAAAAGAAAAAAAAAACTTTTATACTGGCTAAACTTTCAACCAAATGTTCGGACGTGAGGTTGCCGACATTGTTGGTAATTTGCTTTGTGATTAGACTAGCTCAGCTAGACCGAGTTTAGACGCCAAAACATCTTCTCTGGTTCTTTGAACAAAGAGTGAACATAGAAGGAGTGCTGAAGGAGTGAACGTTATCCGAACGGTCTGGGCTATGTCACACACACACACACACACACACACACACACACACACACACACACACACACACACACACACACACACCCGCTTGTGTGTGTGCGTCCACTCTTTATTCAAAGAACCATAGGTGATTTGGCGTCTAAATCCGGTCTAGCTGATTTAGGCTGATATATATATATAAGTATTTATTTGGGCAGCAACCTTTCTTTCAAAAATATTTCATTAAATATTACGGCCAACAGGAAAGAGTTAACTAATTTTTATTAATCTTTTTTCCAGCAACCTTACGTATTTCCGTTTTGTAGGAGTAAGAAACTACAAAAATTGTCAATTTTTTATTGACCCAAGTGCTTTTGATTATTTCTATAGCCATTTCGAAGGCTGTTTTATATCTGGTGTTGTTATTTTTTTCCTCGTGTTTGAGTGCTACGTCGTAATTTATTTTTATGTTGTTTTTTAAAAAGGAAAGTTCATTTCATGCCTTCACATGTTGTATACGGCTGGAATATGCATGGTCATTCTTCTATTTTTAAAAAAACTGTTAGCACCTCATTTCCACCGTTAAATAATGTGAGGTTGATGGCAGGAGAAAATTATTTGACATACCGGGTGTATCTAATAGCGAGGTGTTTCTGATAATGTGATTTATATAGAATTCTTGTGTTTTCGACCGGAATTTTCATGAAGGGTTCTTGTAAATTATGGGTTAATAAATGTTTTTATGGGACTTTGGTTTGATAAGTGGCATGTAAGGCGTCTTCTCAAAGAGGCGTTAGTGTGACGAAGATAAGTAATTGATTTGTGCCAAGAAACACAGTCTTGTACAGGGCATTGAAATTTATACAATATATGTGTTATCGCTAGTTTAGATTTAATGGGGTTATTTTTATTAGTGACAAGGTTTGCGGTTTTTTATTTTCTGTAAGATATTATAAATTTTACATGAAATATGGTGTTTAATGATTTTTCATAAAGCGAATCTGTCCTGTTTATAATAACTGCGCATTTGATTGCAGTAAAATGTGTTGATATTTTGTGATGTGGTATTTCTATTTCTGGTACTGTGTATATTTTGTAAGAATAATTTTATTTATTTATTAATGGTGTTGTTTGGAAAATTATTGTTAACTAATGTTTGTTTTATGTGCTTTAGTTCGCCCAGGAATACTCTTTGATAAAGGGGAATTTTGGTTTGTTTTGTATAAGAAGTTTGTTATTGCTTTTATTTTATACTAGCAGTATAGGCCGGCGCTGCTCGGGTGTAATGAAAGCTGTAAAACTAATCCATGGTCCTGGAGTTCAGACTCTTTGGACGTTAAGCACGAAAGACTAAAAAGCAATAGCTGTTTCCAGTTAAAGCGAAACCGTAGACTGAAAGAAAAATTGAATGGATGTAAGTCAAATTTTGATTTCCTGGTATCGATATTGAATAAGTTTTTTCGTCGTAAACAGAATTTTGAAGACTAAATAAGTCCTCTGAGTAAATGGTATTATGACTAAGACTAAGAACTACAATTAATTATACCTAGCCAAACCCGAAGCAAAAACTAAAATAAAAGGGCTGAAAAAAATACAGACTTACAGGCAGATAAACAGACACACACACAAACATCTTGCCTTATATTTTCTCTTTTCCAATCTTTTCACTCTTTTATTTTTTTTTTTTTCCAATTGGAGTAGATAGACTAAATTATCGCCCGGTTCACACTCCACCCACATCTATTGAACAGGTGAAGAGGCTCATCCCTTGTTTCCTGTTTAGGATGCGGTTTCCGGTTTTCTCTTTTCCAAATCTTTTCACTCTTTTATTTATTTATTTTTTTTCCAGTTGGAGTAGATAGACTAAACTATCGCCCGGTTCACACTCCACCCACATCTATTGAACAGGTGAAGAGGCTCATCCCTTGTTTCCTGTTTAGGATGCGGTTTCCGGTTTTCTCTTTTCCATTCTTTTTACCCTTACGTAGCCCCCTGCGCATCAGTGGCGTTATCGCCTTGCTTAGGGTGATATGATTAAAAAAATTATATATATATATATATATATATATATATATATATATATATATATATTATCGATTTTCTGCACTATTGTAAGAACTTTAACCTTGAAACTTCCTGAATATCGTTTCTTATGTTGTTGTCTATGAGTGTATCAAATTTGATTAAAATCGGACCACTCCTTCTATAACCCGATTTTTTCGATTATCGATTATCGATATTTATCGGCGGTACCTCGACACAAAACCTAGCTAAGAACACTCGCAGACGCTTATAGTACAACTGTGTAAAATTCTAAGAAAATCGGTTCAGCCGTTCGGAGTCTGTAGGTAACGCACACACACACAGAAAAATTCCCATTTATAAATAAGTTTAGATATTTCCGGCCATTGGCTATTATAATTTAGCAGACAAGAAGCTCTGTTTATACTACATTAGGCACTATTTCATTAATACCTGAATAATATTTTTATACAATTGTGTTTTTGCCATATATATATATTTATTAATTCATAAACCTATATATATATATATATATATATATTCCTGTCCATTTACTCATTATATTGATTCTTAATCTAAGTTTTATTGATACTGGTTAGAATTTAATTTTACACACGTGATAACCCTTAAGTTTACTTTTACCTTCTAACCTTGACCCTTCAGGCAAACTGCCTGACATACTTCCCTCCAATTTTTAATAACTATGCTTTTTCTACTAATTCAGCTATCTCCCCTAACTTTGCCTCTCTTCGTTCCTAAACAGACCTTTACTTCCTGTCACACCAGAATTTCTTCATTATACGTTTTACAGGGGATGATGAAGCGGGCTCTGAGAGTCTGTAGAAATGGCTATTCCCCAAATGTAAAATATTAAATTTACACATTATATATATATATATATCAGCATGCGGTGTAGCGGTGTAGACATAGAAGAAGCCAAACGAGTATTCTGTAAATACAGTGGTAGGATAACTCTCTAAGAGAGCTCTAAATATATATGTATATAAATACATATAGAGCAAATATAAGAAAAAATTAAGGCAAACACGTTATTTCATGCACAATCGGAAGTTGAGGCCTATTTCGGGCGAACCATCATCAGCTTACGTCTTTATTGTATAGAAGATTTTACAAATTTTGAATTTAAGGAAGTAAAAAGAGGAAAACAGATAGATACCTATCTCTCCATATTATTTTATTTTTTATATTTGTCTCTGTAAATAGAAGATAATATTTGCATCGAGCCCTCCACCTTGATTAATTTTAATATTAATGAAATTAATATTAATTAGGATCTGGTTTTTGGGATTTACCTATCCGATCATCCTTTTGGATTTAACTTATAATATATATATATATATATATATATATATATATATATATATATATATATATATATATTGATTGTTTAATTACTTAGTTTCTAGTCATAAGATTAGACCAGTACACATTTGTATTAAAAAGTGTTCAATACAATTATATTGTAGAACTTTTAAATATTTTCCATTTGTAAACGAGTTATTACGCAACTCGTTTACAAATGGAAAATATATGTACACACACACACACACACACACACACATATATATATATATATATATATATATATATAGGGTGTCCATAAAGGTCGTGTTCACATTTAAAAATTTATAACTTTATTTCTATTTGTGAAAGAAAATATTATAAAGTTTAATTGTAAGTATAGCTATTGCATAATTCATTGCCACAAAATTTGAAATAATTTTTAGATAAGTAAAAAATATGAACTGCAAAATAGTATTACCCTTTTGTATGGCTAATGATGGAGAACATGTGAAAACTTAAACAAAATTTCAATAAAACCATAAAATTTATAAATTGACTTTTTCTTATCATTTTTACAAATTATTTCTATCGGAAATACAAATGAAGTTATAAATTTTTGAAAGTGCACTCGAACTTTATGGACACCATATATATATATATATATATATGGTGAAACACACCTATTCCTCATATAATCGACTCTCCCTCCTATATTAATAAGAGTAAACAGGAAGTTCTTTAGAGTTCTATTGGAGTTCAGTAGAACTATTAGTTAGTTCCAGTTTGGATATAGTTAGACTAAGGCAGTTGATATTAGTCGGCAGTTAGTCGAATACTAAGAAGTCAGCTTTCAGTAGAAGTTTACCAAGTCCCCAACATTTTGGATACGTTAAGTCGATTAGCAACCTAGCACGATTATGACATTCAGTGCGAAAACTACTCTACAACACACACACACACACACACACACACACACACACACACACACACACACACATATATATATATATATATATATATATACGATGTGCGTGTTAAACAGATCAGCTTAGAACTGAACCGTCAAACTGTTGACAGATGATTAGACTATAGAATTGGATGTAACAAAAAGCATAGTGCGCTACGGAAGCTTAAAAATAGCCAATCTGAGGTTGAAATTCAGGGTAATCGTGCTTCTAGACTGGCGGCAAACCAAGGCAAAGATAGCTTAGTTTGCACTTTTATTTAAGGCATTGATGGAAAAAGAAATATTCCCGTTTTACCATTGGCATTAACGCGTGATTGAACGAAACAGAAAAACAGAATTGAACGACGATTGAACTGAGACCGTTGATCTTATTTTGGGCGCCGATAGCAGTAATACTATCTATCTATCTATCTATCTATCTATCTATCTATTAGGATGTTACAAAATAATAGCCGCTCGAAATGTTTTATTTTGTAAAGCTATTTCAATATAAATAATAATTAATGCGTGCTCTTTAATAATGTTTAGATCATTTTCAGACAGGAAATATTCTTGAAGCTTAGAATCCCTTAATTATGGACATGACAAAACAAGATCTTTACTTTTCTTGCATGAGTTCAAACTTGGGCGAAATGCCTCCAAAACTTCTGCCAATATCAACAGAACATAGGGAAATGGGTGCTTCCTGAAATTCTGTATTGATGATGATAGTCTTGAAGATGAAGGTGGTAAAGGACAGCCATGCAGTTTTGACAACGAACAATTGCAAGCAGTTATTGAACAAAACCCAGGTCAACGTGTCAAAGAAATGTCTCAGAACGCTTGGTGCTAGCACTTGCAACAGTCTCACGCCATTTGCAGAGTATTGGCAAGTTACAAAATCTCGATAAATGAGTTCCTCATGATCTCAATGAAAATTAAAAACTTGGGTGTTTTGAAGTGTGCTCGATGCTCTTTCTGCGTAACACCAATGATTCCTTTCTTGACCGAATAGTCACTTGTGATGAAAAGTGGATTCCTTATAAATAACGTTAAACGATCAGTTCAATGACTTGAACGTGATGAGTCTCCCGAAATATTTCCGAAAGCTACATTTGCACCAGCAAAATATTATACTGGCTGTCTGGTGTACTGCAATTAGTGCTATCCAATATAGCTTTCTAGAAACCAGTTAAAGCATTAATGCAGAGCTTCACTGAAATCAACTTGTTGAAATACATGCACGCCTGTAAGTCATGAGACCTGCTTTATTGAATCGACGTGGTTCAATTCTCCTCTGCGATAATCTTCTGCCGCATTTTTTTAATCGTATCACCCCGAGCAAGGCGGTAACGCCACTGATGTGCAGGGGGCTACGTAATAGTGAAAAGATTGGAAAAGAGAAGCCGGAAAGCACATCCTAAACAGGGAACAAGGGATGAGCCTCTTAATCTGTTCAATAGAGGTGGGTGGAGTGTGAACCGGGTGATAGATAGATCTATCTACTCCAATTGAGAAAAAAAGAAACCAAAGTGAGAAGATTGGAAAAGAGAAAGCCGGAAACCACATCCTAAACAGGGAACAAGGGGTGAGCCTCTTAACCTGTTCAACAGACGTGGGTGGAGTGTGAACCGGGCGATAGATAGATCTATCTACTCCAATTATTGCAAGATTGATATTGCAAAAACACACTGAGACTTTGGATACGAGAGTTTATCTCATCCTCCATATTCTAATTTTTTACCCACTGATTATCAGTTTTTTAAGCACTAAAGCACATTTTCAAATGGTAAAACTTTTATGACCAAACCAGAGGTGGAGTCAACTTTCAAAAAGTTCGTTGCATCAAAGTCAATAACAACGAGGAATAAATAATCACATCGATCGATGGCAGAGATGTTGAGATGTCATAGGCTCGAATTTTGACTAATTTCAACATTCTCAGCGTTACTTTTCAATAATAAAATCATGCTTCTTAAATCAGTCATTATTTTTGTAACAATCTCATAATTATCTCTCTCAGTCTTTTCTATCTATCTATCGCAGTCTGTTCATATCTATCTGTAATATAACAATCTGGGCCCACCCGAGGAAGCTGATGCAAGCGGGGGCGTTTCCGGTCGTTGAAAGGAACGGATGTTTGTTTGACCTTATTTCCGGCAGTAGCGGAAATGGCTACAGAGGCAAACAGAACAGGTGTCTCTGAGAATTACGTGGGCGTGCGTGGGCGAGGCAAAATCCGGAAGTCCCGGTTTGGAGATTATAAAAAGACCTCGGCGCACGGATTTCACTAGACAGACAGAGAGCCAGACAGACCAGAGTAGCAGGAGAGAGACACAACAGATACTACGACTCTCCCGTCAACCCGTCAACTCTTAGAAGCGCGCTCTCTTAATTCTCTGTCCCCTATGCTACACGGTTCATCGTCATTAATAAAAATATAACTCATATTTTTATATATATGCGTGTTTCCTGTTTGTCGATATACAACATATCTATCTATCTATCTATCTATCTATCTATCTATCTATCTATCTATCTATCTATCTCAGTCTGTTCATATCTATCTATCTATCTATCTATCTATCTATCTATCTATCTATCTATATTACTCAGTCTGTTCATATCTATCTATCTATCTATCTATCTATCTATCTCAGTCTCTTCATATCTATCTATCTATCTATCTATCTATCTATCTATCTATCTATATTACTCAGTCTGTTCATATCTATCTATCTATCTATCTATCTATCTATCTATCTCAGTCTCTTCATATCTATCTATCTATCTATCTATCTATCTATCTATCTATCTATCTATCTATCTCAGTTTAGGGCACCTTGGCATGGTGTAATGGTTAGCAAGCTTGTCTTGTTAAAACCTATTACTTATACATTCGGCCTTGTGTCACATCTAAGCGGCGCTTAGAAAATCAACTATCTATCTCAGGCTGTTCACATATTTCTATCTATCTAAGCTTCCCTAACCTTATTATTTCATATGCAACGTCAAAGAAAAGGATCGCAAAATATTTCAAAACAAAACAGTGAACCTTCCTGTAAAACCAAACCAATCACAATATATTCTTCTGCCCACTAACTCAACCACAACTGCAATTGAAGAAGTTTTACATAAATGTTTTTTAACGTCAAAATGTTTATGCTATTCTTACGAGAAAAATATTTGTTTATTACTTTATTCGATTTTTTAATCCTTTCTAATACATTCTAAATTTTATTTAAAAATCTTGTTTTTCTTGCGTCGGCGGTGAGCGAAAGTTTAATGTGGGAAATTTAGCGGATTCTATTTTTTACGATAAAAATCACATTTTTAGAGATTCTTGCAAAAATCAAATAATTATCGGATTTTAATGAAATTTTCGAGACTTATTCACAAATGAATAAAATTATTTTTGAATTTTTTAAAAAAATTTTGAAGAATTCAAATTCCATTTTCCTCACATTTATATTAGTTCAAAGCAGGACTCCTTGGAAAATTTAAACTTGAATTTATTTTGTCTCAAAAGAAATACCATTTATCGAAAATCTCTGAATCGGGAAATAAAAACATGCAATAAAACTATAACATTATTTAATTACAAAAGATTTTAATCGCTTTTATAAATAAAACTAATTAAGGGCACTATATTAATGAGACTATAGTGGTTATCCGTTAAAGTAAAGTGTATTTGTGTTATTAATTGAATTTGGCCTTATTAATAGATAGCCACTATAATTTCGCCTTATTAATAGATAGCCACTATAAGGCGGGTATAAAACAAGAAAATCAAATTGTGTATAGAAAAAACATTTATACATCTAAACTTATTTATAAATGGAACTTTGTCTCTGTATGTGTGTGTGTGTGTGTCCGTTACCTATAGACTCCGAAACGCCTGAACCGATTTTCTTGAAAATTTAACTGTTGTATTATAACCGTCTGCGAGTGTTCTTAGCTAGGTTTTGTGTCGAGGTACCCCCGATAAATATCGAAAATCGATAATCCAAAACTCCGTATTATAGAAGGAGTGGTTCGGTTTTAATCAAATTTGATACACTCATAGACAAAGACATAAAAAACGATATTCAGAAGTTTCAAGGTTGCAGTTCTTACAATAGTGCAGAAAATTTGATATCGATACAAGGAAAACAAAATTTGAGTTACATCTTTTTAGTCTTTCGTGCCAACGTCCAAAGAGGACCATGGATTAATTTTAAAGCTTTTATTACACCCGTAATATTGCAAAGCCGGGCTACACTGCTAGTATATATATATATATATATATATATATATATATATATATATTCTAAACATATGTTGTTAAATATAAGAGACAATGAATGTCTATTATGTTTAATCATGAGCCGTCCCATGAGCGGTATGACGTCATAAAACCGCATCGCAAACTTAAGAACTGCGTTTATTTTTGGTAACTATTGCCGTTGCCATGCGGAGTTTTATGTCAACACAAAATAAAATCGTCGCTGATGGTGGATTTTATAATATTTCAGTTTAAACAACCTCTATGAAGATGGCTCATGTGAGCCGAAAGCTTAGAAGAAAACCAATAAATAATTATCCAAATTTTGGAGAATTTTTGTCTTTATTTTCAACTTTTCAAAGTTTAGAACGGCTTATGATTAAACATAATAGACATTCATTGTCTCTTATATTTAACAGCACATGTTTAGAAAATTACTTGCTGCCTCGATATACTATATATATATATATATATATATATATATATATATATATATATATATATCAATTAAGGTTTTTTACAAATAAAAGTAATGTCTTTTGGTTGGTACAAAGGTTCTTAAAAATGTTTATAGCAGTAAATGCCGAAAAGAGTTTGTGCGTATGTAATGTGGGCGTTCGTTTGTTAGGAGTGTCTTTGAAGTCTTTGCAAAAAATCCTTCGGGTATTAATTATGCTCGTATTTTCTCAACTAGCAATGCTTCCTGTGACGGCCCTTTATTTCATCTTTGGGCGCTGTTACAAGTCATTTGTGAATTCAGACCCGGATTTCATTCTGGGCTTTCCATTAGACGATAAACAAAATTCACGTCGGCTCGCGAAATAGGTCCGTAAAATAAATTTGATATTTATTTTTGGTTTACCCCCGGAACTTCTGCGTGAAGCCAGATGCGCAAAGACCAATTTTGGTCATTTGCTATTTGAACCTCTGAGGGCAAACATCCGGTTCCTGGTATCACCACAAGACTATGAAAACATTATTTTATAAAATTATTTTTACAATAAAACTATAACATTATTTAATTAGAAAAGCTTTTAATCGCTTTTATAAACAAGATAAATAAGACTAATTATGGAGACTTTATTAATGAGACTACGAAGACGCTTATTTTAACAAGAACTGCTTTCATATTCGCTACGTTTCATTTGCAAAACTTAGTATAAAACTTCAAGCATCAATATTTTTAAAAGAATTTTGAATTCTTTTTATGCATATAAACGGGTCCATTTTTGAAAATATGGTTGACATACACGACATTATCAGAAAATAAGAGCGATGACTGTAGTAAATTTAAAGTCAACATCCGTAGAATTAGATTACGAAGAAAATCTTTCGACATTTTTTAGATTACTGAGTACTTAAAAAAAGGATATTTATTTGTATAAAATTATACAAAATGTGGCACATGGGCGAAAAAAGTGGGGTGGGTAGAGGGTGGTCTTCCGCATCTATCCTATACCGACTTAAACACTTTCACAACACGATCACTCATTATCAATTTGCGCATTCGCCACAAGAACCCATCCATCACCTCCCAATCCTTCACGCACCACAATACCACATATTTACAAGGGGCACCTAAAAAAGGAGGAAACAAACCCAAATTTACTAAAATATTTAATTATCACAAATATATATATATCTAAAAGATTTAATGATAATGAATTTTTAATTTTTTTTATTATCATATCGCCCATAGCAAGGCATTTCACTGCCACTGTTTTACAGGGGGTTATAAAAGAGTAAAGTTATGAGAAGTTATGAAGAGTGACAGGTTATAGGGGGTGTCAGGAAGTAGTTAAGAGAAGGATGAGAATACTGATGAGAGTGGAGTGGACGGAGAAGGGAGCATGAGAGAGAGGATGCAGGTTAGTGAGATAGGAGATGACTATTGACTTTACATTTAAAATCTTTACATTTAAATTTAATGGTTTCCCAGTAAAAGGGTAGAACCTAGTTGCTAATCTTGTTAATTTATATATAGGAGGCACCAGTTAGCTAAGTTCATCGAAGCAGAAGCCGTGAAAGTATTTGTAGTAGAGACACAATTGTTATATAGCAAGAAACAGACAAACACGGGTGTATATAAAAATATATCATAATATTCTTTATTAACGACGATGGACCGTGTCGCCTAGGAACAAAGAGTGAGAGAGCGCTCTTCCAAGGTTGACAGGGGTGACGACGTGAGTGTACTTCTCTCTGCTTAACTCGTTTAGCTTCTTCTTCGACTTCTCGAGACTGACTGTCTGTCAAGACTAACTTCTGTCGAGGCTGACTGACTTCTTCTTCTTCGACTTCTCTTCTTGTCTACTTCTGGAGACCGTCAAGACTGACTGGGTTCGACTTCTCTTCTACTGTCGACTTCTGGAGACTGACTTATCTGTGTTTTTCTTCCAAAACCGGGGACTCGTTTCTTCCGGTTTTGCCTTGATCACGCGACGCCTACGCGACGCCTACGTAAATTCTCAGAGACCCTGTCTGTTTGCTCTGAGCTATTTCCGCTCTGCCGGAAATAGGGTCAAAATGACATCCGCTGCTTTCAATGACCGAAAACACCCACGCTTCATCGGCCTTCTTGGGTCGGGCCAGATTATTATATTACACAATGAAGCCACATTGCGCCGATGAGAAAGTGACTGTATCTGAGCTGCCAAGTCGGGATCTGTTACATTCCAGATTCTTCGTTAGATTTTGTCAAGGACAATGAAATGAAAAAGGAAAAAGGGGAGGGTGATTAAATACCCAAAATGAACTAAAATATTCAAATTATAATAAACAAATGTTAGTAAGACCCGTTCACTCCACAAAATCAGAGAGAGTACTTAAAAAAAAAAAAACTTGCTCACGTCATTTATAAAAGTCATTTATAAAAGTTATAACATTTGCTCACGTCATTTGCTCACGTCATTTAAAAAGTGTTGCTTACTTAATTTTCTTAAATGAATTTACAGATTAAGTCTTTGATAAAAAATACAAACAAAAAAAACAAGAATCAATCTGCCATCACCTCGTCAAACACTTAAACATGTCAGTTAAAAACGCTGGCACAATTTGCTTAGAAAATTCTATACCTCGATATTTTACACTTGAATTAAGTCATGTTTCAAATCAGATAAGTTATTCTTTATAACAGCTATTCTTCTTCAAATAAAGTTCCCAAAAACTATATTTTATTGTCAGATTAAAAAAAAAATCCTTTCTCTATCTCTCTTTTTATATATACGTGCTCATATTAGATTCCCGTTAGAAATATCTATTTTCGATATGGGCACGTGAGCGACTGGATGTGATTCTTTTCTGGATTATTTTGAATATTAACTGTTGTATCATTTGAGTCTGACGAGCAGCAAGAGTTGCTGCGAAATAAGTATTACTCATGAAATTGTAGAATATCTAACATTTTTTCTAGATTATATTTCTCTGTTAAATTAAATAAATAAATTTAACATTGAGTTCTTTTGAGTTCGTCTCTGTCAGGAACTTACCTGACTTAAATACCAAATATTCTACGTTATATATATATATATATATATATATATATATATATATATATATATGTGTGTGTGTGTGTGTGTGTGTGTGTGTGTGTGTGTGTGTGTGTGTGTGTACGCACATGTTATTCCCAAACAACGACAAACAAAAATGAATATATTAAATGAAAGAACAGAAATTATGAACCATATATGCAACCAAAAAACATCTATTAGGTTCATGCAACCATGGATGAAAACGTTATAATTTTTTGCAATTTTAAAAATTGCGCGTTCAAAAATTCCCCGCATGTGAGTGTTCAAAAAAATCACCGTTACGCGCGCGTTCGTCAAAAAAGAAAAGAAAAAAAAACGGTAAAAATCAGTTCTTGCAAATCGCATGAATCGTAGAAATTTAGGTAGCATAATAACTCGTTTATAAATGAAGAATATTCAAAAGTTCTACAATATAATTGTATTGAACACATTTTAATATAAATGTATACTGGTCTAATTTTATTATGACAAAAAACTAATTAATTAATCAATCAATCAATCAATCAATATATATATATATATATATATATATATATATATATATATATATTATTATTATTATTATTATTATTATTATTATTATATATGAATCTCACGATTGGTCAATTTGCCAGGGAGGTCATTTGTTCTTGACCATATCGGCCTGGGGATATGACACAATTATACGGCGTAGTTGCGTTGTGCCTGAAACTCATTGCATGCGCTGATCCGAATTTTTTTCAGTGAAACAGTGCAGATCAAACTCTTCGGCATCGGTTGATGGATGAGTGAGAAGTCACAGGTGGCCGTGACCGAAGGTTTTCAGCATACTTGTTGCCTTGTTCAAAATTGTTGATGATATCAGATGCGTTTTCTGTCATGAACTGTAACTATGCTTCGCTCCGAGTCGTTGCAATATAAACCACATGTTGGCCCTGTAGGTGTCGCAAGGACGCACATATGCCTGAACACGCGTCTGCAACAGGAATTTGCTAGCTACCCGGGCGTACTCGGAAACGAGTAGCCAGCCATGATATATATACATATATATATATATATATATGTGTGTGTGTGTGTGTGTGTGTGTGTTGTACATATCTATCTATCTATCTATATATATATATATATATATATATATATGTGTGTGTGTGTGTGTGTGTGTGTGTGTGTGTGTGTGTGTGTGTGTGTCTGTGTGTGTGTGTGTGTGTGTGCATTCGCGTAAGTGCATATATAGGTGTGTATGTCTGCATTTATATATATATATATATGCGTGTGTGTGTGTTTGTGTGTGTATGTGTGTTGTACATATCTATCTATCTATCTATCTATCTATCTATATATATATACTTTCCAATAAAAATCATTCATCTGTGTGTTATCACGTGATTCTCAACAAGAATCATCACGCTATGTCTCCCATCTGTGACAGCTTCGCCTTTCTCTTTCTCTCTCTCTCTCTCTCACTCTCTCTCTCTCTCTCTTTCTCTGCAATTTATGACCACCCACTCTATTACAACTCCACCCACCCGCTATTACCTCGACAGAGAGGACGCCATCATGACGACAATGACAGCACTCGCAACCAGCGAAGACCTTGCAACTCTTTTCTTTTACCCTTTTTTTTCAATTTGTTTTTATTTTTATTGAAATGTCTCCCTGCGTAAATTTCGCCACCGACCAGTGGCAGCCCCGACCCAACTCAGCAACGAGGCAGATAGCTACTATTTCAGTTTTTGCCATTATTGACATTAGAGCGAATCGGCCGCCGAGTCCG
This sequence comes from Ascarosepion bandense, assembly GCA_037127315.1. NCBI lineage: Eukaryota > Metazoa > Mollusca > Cephalopoda > Sepiida > Sepiidae > Ascarosepion > Ascarosepion bandense. The sequence continues at coordinate 1,364,205 of JBBBDQ010001446.1, forward strand.
TTCCATTGTCTCTGCCTTTTCCGACGCCATTTTCTCTAGTGCATTCGATCACGGGAGGAAAAAAAAAAAGTGTAGCAAATAAAGGATAAAACGATATTAGAAAGAACGAGAAAACGGAAGGACGAATGGCGTCCACGGACGAAGAGCACGAAATCCCACGAGGACGATGGCGGTGTTGGCGACGTGAAGTGGGAGGAAGAGAGGTAAAAGGCGGTAACAATAGGTCAGGGAGATCGGGCGCGGTAGAGGTGTTGGTAATGAGAGTAGTCGAGGTAATTTTGGTGATCGAGGCCTATGAGGTGGAGGAGTATGAGCAGAAGTGCGGGAAAGGGTAAATAGATGCTGATGGGAAGAAGAAAACGAAGGAAAAAAATGGAAAAAGAGAAAAAGAAATGAAGACAAAAAAGGGAAAAAGGGTGATAAAGAGAGAGGAATGAAAATTAAAGAAATACGAATAAAAAAGAAGAGAGTGAAGAAGAGATATGACAGGATGAAAAAGAAATGAATGAAAAAAAAAAGTAAAACTTTAAAAAAAGGAAAGAGAATTTACAGAAGAAGAAGAAGACATAAAGGGGAATAGATGAAAAAAAATCAAAGAAAAAAGAAAAAAGAAGGAGAAAAAACCCAAAGAAAGAAAACGAATGGAAAAGTAAAGGAAAAAGTGAGAGCGACAGAGGAAAGAAAAAGAATTAAAAGAAGAATAAAGGAAAGAAAGAGTGCAAAGGAAAAAGAGGAAGGAATATATAAAGGAGTGATTTCAGAGAGAGATAACTGTTGAAGGAAAAGTAAAAAATGAAAGGGAAGAGAAGAAAAATAAAAGATATGCAAGAAGAAACAAGGGAAGGAGCCTATTGAAGAAAATGGGAGAAAGAGAGATGAAACGAAGAATGAAATGAAAGAGAAGGGAGGAATGAAGACAAAAAAAAAAAAAAGAACGAAACAAGAAGCCGGGGATTGTCAAGAAGAGAAAGAGAACAGAATTTACGAATTCTCTTAAAAAAAAAAAAAACAATTAAATTAGGAGAAACTGATCAAGAGAAGGAAGGGAAATAAATAATGAAAAAGGAGGTGGAATACAGAAAGAGAGAATGGTAAACAAGAGAAAAAGAAAGAAAGAAAGAAAGAAAGAAAGAAAGAAAAAGGAAGAGAAACAGGGAATAAAGCAGAGTAAAATAAGGACAATGAAAAACAAAGAGAAAGAGTGAAAAAGAAAGAAAGAAAGATACAAAAAAGATTAAACGAAGACAGGAAAAGAAAAAATGACAAAGACAAGAGAAAAAGTCAACAATGAAAAAGAAAAAGAAAAAGATGGCGCGTGATAAGATGAAAGAGGCGATAAACACAGGCTAAAAGAGAGAGAAAGAGAAAAACAAAAAAAGTAGAGGGAGGAAAAGGTAGAAAAAGAAGAAAGAAACAAAGACGAAGAGAAAGAGGAAAGCAGCAGAAAAGAAAGAAAAAGAATCAAAGAAAAGAAAAAAGGGAAAACAGAGAAAGAAGGTAACAAAGAAAGACAAATAGAGAGAGAGAGAGAGAGAGAGAGAGAGAGAGAGGGCATAGAGACTAAAAAAAGACAGAAAAAAAGAAAAAAGATGATGAAAAGGATATAGGTAATTAAAAAAAACAGTGAAAAAGAGGGCGTGTAAATACAGGGAAAGACGTTGAAAGTTGAAAAGACACTACAAAAAAAAAAAAAAAAACAGTGAAGGCGAATATATAGAGGAAGAGAGAAAGAGAAACGCAGAAGAAATTTAAAGTAGCGAATGAGGAAGACAAAGAAAAAGATAAACAAAGCGATAGAGAGAGAGAGAGAGAGAGAGAGAGAGAGAGAGAGAAAGAGAAAGACAAAGACTAATATAGAGTAAGTGTTAGACAAATAGAAACAAGTCAAAAGAAACAAAATCGAAATTTAAAAAAAAAATACAATCAGAAAATAAAAGAGAATGAGGAAGAAAAAGAAAATGGAGATGAAGGAAGATGAAAGACGGAAACAAATTAAAAAGAAAAACAAATGGAGAAAGGGAGGAGGTTAAAGAGAGAAAGAAAGAAAGAAAAAAACGAAAAAGTAAAGAGTGGTGGTGGAGGGGGCAAGATCGATATATTTGATAACGTCCGGATCGATTGTAACAGGAGAAGCGATGGCGGAAGCTCCGTGCACTGTTTTGTTATGGACGTGGGAGCTATTTGTGGGGAAACGCGCAGTAAAATATTAGATTTGCTTGTGTGCGTTGGACGATAACGAGGATCGAGAGACCTTGTGCCTTTATATATATATATATATTGCGTTTTTTTTTTCTTATTCATTTAAGTGTACGGACAAGCGTATTTGCACACACGCGCGCACACACACACACACACACACACACACACACACACACACACACACACACACACACACACACAAACACACCAGCTTTTATTGATTTCTGTCGTAAATGCATCGCTCAATTTTCTTCAGACTTTGTTTCACATACATACAAACACATACACAAAGCACCTTGACGCTAGTTTGAGTTACATTGCACATATATATATATATAAAAGTGACGAGGGTGGATGTTGGGTAAGTATTTTTTGTTTGATAGATTCGACTTAGCGTCTGCATTTTGCGATCTAGCCTGACGGGAGTTGCGCTCAGATATAGATCAAAATTTTAGAACACTAACGACACCTTGAAATTTTTCAGAAAGCCAAAATTAGGGGTAGAAAAATATAAATTATCACCATCATCATATGTTTTTTATTCTTATTATTTCTTAAACTACCCGAGTGAGACCGGGCTAAACTACTACTACTAGTATATATATATATATATATATGCGAAAAAGTTAATGTTGCTGGTCTGCTATAGATTCACACATCCAGAAACGCATACATATATATATATATATATATATAATTGTCATCCGCAGACAGATCTGTTTCGCCGTATCACAGCTCATCAGTACGGTTAGACTCCGATTGCTTTTTTACCCAGGATTGAAACCCGACCGAAATGGCGTCAGTCGGCGACTTTACCCCTAGGCTATGGGCGTTCGGTGGAAGTATATATATATATGTGTGTGTGTGCGTGTGTGTGTGTGTGTGTGTGTGTGTGTGTGTGTGGAAAGGAAATTTTTAAACTTGCAATTTTAAAATTACAAGGAATTATGACGTTTTCATCCAGTAGATGATAATTTGTACATGTTCTAAACTATAATTTGTAGCATATATATATATATATATATATATATATATATATGGGGTTATTCCTTAATTTACGATGCCGAAGATTATATATGTTACAAATTATAGTTTAGAACATGTACAAATTATCATCTACTGGATGAAAACGTCATAATTCCTTGTAATTTTAAAATTGCAAGTTTAAAAATTTCCTCACACACACACACACACACACACACACACACACACATATATATATATATATATGTGTGGGGGGGGTGTTTATCAAATAAGCAGTCGCACCTAGCTACCCGGGTTTCAACCGTGAAGTAACATCAGGCAGAATGTGATAGAGCCAAGACTCCACTCCCAATATTGGCGAACACCGGAAGTAGAAAGTTAAGAGTAGGATGGTAGTAGAAGGCGGAAGTGTGACTTGATTCTAACTCCAGACGAAAAATAATAATAATAATAATAATAATAATAGCGCTCATCCGAGTTCGTAAATACCCAAGAGATCCTTCTTTAAATTCCTACATTTAGTCATAACTTCCGTCTTTTCATTAATTAAGATGCCTATGTTCTTATATATCACAACAACCAACATTTCTTCCTGGCACAGCCTACAACAGTTACCTTGATTTCTGCCAGCCTGATCTGTCCCAAATATGCCCCCACCACACCCTAGCAGTTTTCCCATATTTTGCTGAATCTTGAGCGAGTGTGCAAAGCCAAAGTCAGATGACCATATTAAGAACTATCATCATCTCACCCGTTACACCCAATGGTGTGTAAGGCAGTAACTTTTTGTTACTGTTTCCATAACAAACTGTTTTTTACGGGGCAGAGTTGTTAGCCCTGCGTCCAACACCCTAACCCTGGAGAACCGGTGGACCATTCTTGGTCCTTACGTGTACAGCACTTGGTATTCCCAAACGGTCACCCATCTAAGTACTGTCCAGGCTCTACGTTGCTTAACTTCGGTAATCGGACAAGAACCGGTGTATTCAACACGATATAGCGGTAGACATTCAGAACTATGGAAAAGATTATTTACATTTTTTGAGCTGTAGTGTTAATTTTTATTGTCATATTCACGGTGTTTTAGCCATTGTACGCCCGACGTTCTTCAGGTGATTCTCACCCCAAGCAATGCATTCCACTGCCACTATTACGCATGGGGCTACATAGGGGAAGGTAAAGAGAAGGAGTGGTTAGACATAGGGAAATGTCAGGAGGAAGGTGACAGATGAGTAAGGATAGCGAGGATGAGGGTTAGGCAGATGGGAAGAGTGCTTGATAGAATGGAAGCAGGTTAGTGTGTTAGGAGGTGTCTATTGACCTTACATTTAAACTCCTGGAGATTGTAGCCGTCGGGGAAGCAATCGTTTGGAAGAGAATTCCACAGTCGGGAAGTGCGAGGAAAGAAGCTGTTGGAGTAGAAGTTACGGCTGCATTTTATCGGTTTCACTGTAAAAGGGTGGGATCTAGTTGCTAATCTAGTATCTCGTGCAAATTCGTATTTAGGGGGCACTAGTGATCTAAGTTCATCGGAGCAGAAGCCCTGAAAGTATTTATAGAAAAATTTTGAACCAAACTCATTATTTCGATCACTGGAGTAGATTGTTCTCGTTCCATGAATCATGCTACTTCAGGATGTTTTAGTCATCTCCATTTAACTCAGATAAGTATTTTGTTCAACTCGGCAGTCGCCAGGTATTGAATTCACAACTGATTGGGTCAAGTCACTGGAGCCAACTAACGCTTTTATCCCTGGGCCATGAGTTAAGTATAAATTTTACAAGGGACGTGCCTCCCAAAATTACCATACGAAAGCGGGTGTCTCTCAAGACTTCATTCTAGGATCTACGTTTTCCTGATCTACATTAACGATCACCCTGATGTAATCAGATCCCAAGTAGGCATATACGCTGAGACACCACCGTTTACTCTCGCCTTGATCAAAAATCTGCCGAGGTTGACAAAACGAAGCTGCTATTTAGTAACCATCATAGACAATCGCTCGTACCCACCATTAGCATGGATCAGGCTAACCTCCCTGATTGTAAACATCCACATTTATGTACGTGCATGTATTCATAAATTTAGATTACTAATTTAGATCAGGCTAGTCTCCCTGAAAGCAAAACACTACGCCTCCTTGGCCTAACACTCTCAGCGGACCTCAAGTGGAATGACTATATCGAATCCATAGCTCAATCCGCTGCTAAGAAGATCGGTTCACTGTGCAGGGCCAGGAATTTTTCCCGTCTGAATCCATCTTGCACATATATAAATCTACCATTCGCCCGTGTATTGAATACTGCTGCTACATCTGACCGGGTGCCCCTGCTATTCTCCTCGGGGTTCTTGACATAATCCAACGGAGAATCTGTAACGTGATCGATACCGACTTGGCAACCCGGCTGCAGTCGCTCTCCCACCGACTGATAAAATGTAACCATAATTTCTACTACAATAGCTTCTTTTCTCGCACTTCCCGCCTGTGGAATTCCCTTCCATCTACTTGCTTCTCCGACCATCTCCAGGAATTTAAATGTAAGTTCAATAGACATCTCTTATCTTACTCACTCGTATCCATTCTCACAAGCTCTTTTTTCCATCTACTCCACCCCCATTCTCGGTATTTTCATCCGTCTATTACCCTCCTCCTGACATTTCCTATAAATAACCTCTCTTTCTCATCACTTTTTCCTATGTAATCCCCTGCACAACAGTAGTAGTAAAATACCTTGCTTGGGGTGAAATGATTAAAAAAAAAACCTTGATGTGTCAGTCACCATTTTTATGAAGATGATATTGCTTGTGTTTTCACAGAGTGAATCAAACACAGGATGTGCGTTGTGGTGCAGTGGAACGACGAAACGGTGAGCCGAGTTCGAATTCTAGTTGAATTAATTGCATTCACTTACAAATACCCTTGGGAAAAGTATCAATCCGTCTCTTCCCTACAGTTATGGGTTAAATAATAGAACAGATTGGGTTCTATAGCCTTGGTTGGCAACCAGTCTACCGCAGAAAGCAATGGCAACCTACAGTCAGTCATGTCTCTTTCGAGACATGATCACCCAAAGTGTGTATCACGTATGGCACTTAACTGACTGGCTGAATATAATAGTTGAAAACATGATTAAGCCTTCTGCTGTGTATAAAGTGGGGGATCAGTTTTATATTGTTATAAGTAATAAACTGATCCCCCACTATTTACTACTTAATAATATAATACATCCTTACGCCTCTAGCTATGAGTCAAATAATAGGACAAATTGGGTTCAGCCTTGGCTGGCATCCTGTCTACCGCAGAAAGAAATGACAACCTACTGCGGGATAATCTGCTCAGTCAGTCATGTTTCTTTCGAGACATGATTGCCCAAAGACTGTATCATGTATGGCACTTAACTGACTGACTGAATATAATAGTTTAAAAAATGATTAAGGCTTTCACTGGTCATAAAGTAGGGATCAGTTTTATATTGTTATGAAGTTATAAACTAATCCCCCACTAATTACTACTTAATAATATAATACATATCTTCCCACCTGTAGCTATGCGTCAAATAATAGGACAGATTGGGTTCTATAGCCTTGGTTAGCAACCAGTCTACCGCAGAAAGCAATGGCAACCTACTGCGGGATAATCTTCTGCCCAGTCAGTCATGTCTCTTTCGAGACATGATCGCCCAAAGCGTGTATCAAATATGGCACTGACTGACTGACTGAATCAAAGACTTGTTCAAATTTCTGTATACACCTTGAGCCGAAATAAAACTCCGAGGACAGCAGTTTTGCTTCACACTAGACGACAAAATGGAAGCAGTTTATGGCTTTGCTTAAAATCTCTCATGGCATAGATTCAAATTTAGAAAAAATCAATTTTAGAGAAGAAAAAAATTCTCTAAAATTTATATTTTAAAACATATTAGTCAGTCCATTCTAGCAGACATTATTTAGTCACCATAAGCAAAGAAAGCTAGATTTGTCGGATTTAAAATATCACGGTTTACCAAATAGTAATTTATATTTATTTCAGAGATGAGTAATTTTTAATAATCTTGGAATTTTTTCGAACTTTTGTTCTTATCTTGGTTGATATAGGTGTTATAATAGACACAACGTTTCGGCTAAGTATCTTCTGATCATCATCAGATGTGTATAGATTGGCTTATATGGATTATCTTGTTGATTATACAAATTATGATAAGTGGCACAAACCCACTAACATTGTCAAAATCCATCTGACACTGAATATAAAAGGATTAAAAATACACCATTAAATTACTTCGGGTCGGTGGCGTAGTGGATATTGTAGTTGGTTAAACATGTGTTAGTATCATCACGAGTTCAATCCTTGGACCTGCTAGGGATTAACCAAATCCAACATGAACGAACAATGATTTCACAGGACATTTCGCAATAATCAACAAGATAATCCATATCATCCAATCTATGGATACCTGATGATGACCACAGAGTACTTAGTCGAAATGTTGTGTCTATTATAACATCTATATCAGCCAAGATGAGAAGAAAGATTCTAAATAATTCCAAGGTTATTACCAAATAGGAAACTTGAAAGAAAGAGAGCAGAAACAATTACATAGAATGAACGCGCGATAGTTGTACCTCTCATGTTTGGAAGACTTGGATTTGTCGTAAATGAACTTCGCAAAAATTTTATGTGCGTTGTGGTACAGTGGATATCGGCTCGGAACGAGAAACCAGGGAGCCGAGTTCGAATTCCAGTTGAATCCATTGTATTCACTTACGCGCAAATACCCTTGGGAAAGGTATTAATCCGTCTCTTCCTTCCAGTTATGGGTTAAATAGCAGGACAGATTGGGTTCTATAGCCTTGGTCGGCAACCAGTCTACCGCAGACAGCAATGGCAACCTACTGCGGGATAATCTTCTGCACAGTCAGTCATGTCTCTTTCGAGACATGATCGCCCAAGCATGTATCACGTATGACACTTAACTAACTGAATTCCAGCAAGAGTAGATATACTCGACAGCACAACTGAAAACAGTGTTCCGGTTTTATGCAAGCTTTGTTGTCACATGATCTCTCGTGAAAATAATGTTACTACTGAGATGGGAGCACACTGAAAGAAGAAGATGATGATGATGATGATGATGATGGTGATGGAGCTATGCATAATCCTACGGACGTCTGAATCCCTATGAAAACTTGAAGCCAGTGACACTTGATCGAGATGACATGTGGGGCGCCTGAGCGATATGTAGTTAATGGAATGGCCGATACGTTTTGAAGCCGACTGTCTCTGAAGCCGATGGAGTTTCGCGTTTCGTAATCGCTCTCCCGCCTTTCTGCCCTTTCCCTCTGTGCTGATCTCACCATTTTCTCGCGTTCATGCTCTTAGCCTCTTCACACACCTCTCTGATAAAATGTATAGATTTTCGCAATGGACGACCAATTCGCTGAATTATATTTGTCGAAAAGTATGTTCGATGAGCATAAAGAAATAAAGAAAGAAAGAAAAAAGAAAGAAAGAAAGAAAGCATAAAAAATCAAAAAAAAAGAAAAAGAAAAAGAAAAAAAAAGAACCAAAATAAAGAAAAATTAAATGAATAAAAGAAAGAAAAAAAGCAAGAAAGAAAAAAAAAGAAAAAAAGAAAAGTTTCGTTTTATCATTAGGTATAGATATCACATGATTACTAAATATTTTACAAGCACATAAATATATTGACTAATAATCTTCTTCTATGTGCCCTGTCCTTTCAAGACGTAGGTGATCATGGCTTTCCACGTCTGCCTATCCCTGGTGGCTCTTAGTACGTTTTCTCCTGTTACACCACGCAACCCCCGTTCTGTTATCCACCTGCTCAGGCCCTTCAAATATGTTATCCGCTGCTTTCCCCTGTCTTTTTTCCCCTCTATCTGGCCTGTTAGTATCAGGTTCTCCAAGCCCTCCTTCCTCATTGCATGTCCCAGGAACTTTAGCTGTCTCTTCCTAATGCTCAGTATTAATTTCCTTTTCGTCTCCATCCTTTCCAAAACCTCATCATTACTCACATGTTCGATCCATGAGATTCGCAGTATCCTTCTGTAGAACCACATTTCAGTTGCTTCAAGTTTTTCCTTCATCTTTGCAATATTGAAGGACGGACATCACGTAGCAATCCAGTACTCTCTTCCTAGTTTCTTGTGAAATTGTCCTGTTTCTTAATACCTTACTCAACTTGTGGAATGTTTCCTTCGTCATGCCAATTCGCCTTCGGATCTCTGTGTCACACTTTCCGACTAAATGACTAAACGGCTGCGTATGGAAAATATCTTTCGGGTCTATTTAATTTCACAATAAAAGTAGCTTACCTATTTATTTACGGATGATGCAATTGTCGGAAATACTTCTTCGTCAAACATCTATTTGAACAATAAAAAATGTTCTTCTTTTTTCATGTGTATTTTTAATTGCAAATCAAAAATATCTACGATTTCTTTTACCAAAACAATAAAGAAGGAAAAAATGAGATAAAAATGTACGTTCTGCACCCACTCGGTGAGGAACCTTCTGAAGTACTCACACTATTTTCAAAGGAAAAATATTGTGCTCACCTAAAGTAAACGAATTCCTTCCATTTGCAAATTCTTTTAAGGACCATTCTAGCGCCTCTCTAAGAAAGAGATTGGAAGTATTAACATTCAACTTTGATATTTATTTTATTGAACATAACGAAGCCAGAATTATCTTATAAATTCGCATTTCTCAACAACTTTTATGAAGTGATGTCTCCTTAATTGTGTTCACTATGGTATGATAAAATTGTGATGTCTGCTTCTTGTAAACTCCAAAAAATGTCTTATACTGTCATGATAATGTCGGAAAAGTTAAGTTGCAAAATTCAGAAAGCAGCGATGGCATAGTAACAGACCTTTGAAAAATATAATAAAAGCACTTAACAATAGATTAACACAGTTAATACAGAAAATAAAGTACTTTTAACTTTCAATCTAGTAATAGTAGTCATACTTTATACATAAAAGATAATGAAGGCTTTGCCAAGTATCTCTTTCTTTCTCTCTCTTGTTAGTAATTAACATATATATAGATTGTTTGTAAATAATTTTAGAAGAAAATGAAATGAATGTTCACCACATAATCAGGCAAATGTTTTAAGAAGCCACTCAGCAACGGACTATTTATATTTACATTCGGAATAATGTCCCTATCTTTGTTGTTATCGAAACGTTTCAGCAAGTTCCATATTGTAAATTTGCATAATGCCTAATTTGGTCTATGATGTACTTTTTTCTTAAATTATCATATATAAACAATGTTTCTGGTGATTAACTTTTTTCAATGCATTGTTTTACAGAAATAAATTATATCTGCCTTGTCAAAATGTACTCGTAAGTTAATAGAAAAATATCAAAGTGTTTACAAGCGTTAAATAAATATAATCTTGACTTCAAAAATTATTTCTCTAAAAGAAGGAGACACAAATTTATAATTAAAAAAATATCTATATTTAAAGAATTCAATTATGTTTTCTTATTTCTTGTAAGAACCGTTGTTTTCGTATAACATTTCATACAACTACAAACTAGTTCAACCGATCAGAGCCGAAGAACATGACGGAATTATCTAAATAACGTCAAAATAATCTATTTAATTAGATTCTCCTAAAACTGTAATAAATTATTTAAACTCGTGAAAAAATAGTCAGTTTGCTAAATGAACTAATATTATTAATAACAATATAATCATTAGAAAATTATTGAAATGAGTCATTGATAGTTCTATGTAGCTATGTCGAAGGTTCTATATAGTTATGACGAAAGTTCTATGTAGTTATGTCAAAGGTTCTATATAGTTATGACGAAATTTCTACGTAGCTACATCGAAGGTTTTATGTACCTACGACAAAAGATCGATATAACTATGTTCCAAGATTCTATGATGCTGCACCCTTGTGCAAATTAACTGAAACAAAACGAATCATGTCCTTTCCTATGATCTTTTACACTTTCCCTGATCAAAAATATGTTGTCTCTTGTCGTCGTTTTTCTCTTCCAAACACATTTTCTTTATGTTTTCTACTGATAGACCTAGTTTTATTTCTTTGCCTTGATAACATGACTGACAGTTGAAAGTCTGACACCAAAAGATATCCGCAATTTCTCTGTAAGGCTTGCCAGTGTGTTTGTGCGGCGTTACAGTTTTCGTACGCTTCCTTGGAGTAACGTCCATCGCAGACAATGTTCATAGGACAACTAATCGACGGTTGAGACATTAGTGGCTGGGCGTGGTAAAAATCTGATGCCATCAGAGATGACGCAAGGCCAAGCAAATTTCATCATAAGCCCCGAAAATATTAGTGGTAATTCACATTATTGCACACCACGACAATCTGGTGGGGTCTAAAACTGGTCGTATGATAAAAGAAAGGAAACCAAAGCAGTTGTTTCAATTAATTTGCACAAAGATGTATTTCTAAATTCGAAACGACCAAGATTTTCTAAATTCATAATTACAAAATTGTCCGCGTTCCATATCTTCTGTTATCCTAACGATCACATATATACCAAATCGGTTCTTGATTATGACTAGGAAAGTCGAAAGTCAGTCAGTTAAGTGCCATACGTTATATACTGGGCAGAAGATTATCTCGCAGTAGGTTGCCATTGCTTTCTGCGGTAGACTGGTTGCCGACCAAGGCTATAGAACCCAATCTGTTTTATTATTTAACCCATAACTGGAAGGAAGAGACGGATTAATACCTTTCCCAAGGGTATTTGCGCGTAAGTGAATACAATGGATTCAACTGGAATTTCGAACTCGGCACCCCGGCTTCTCGTTCCGAGCCGATATCCACTGTACCACAACGCAGTCGAAAGTACTTGAACAAAAATAACAAAAGATATATTTAGAACAGTTTATCCACATCTTTTAGCAAAATAATCAACACACACGAAAGTTGAAAAAATTTAATCACACTTGCATATATATATATATAAAGTATAACTTGTGAACCAGACAGACCTACCTAGGTTTCACCTAAACGGATCGTCAGGGAAAGCTGGCTCTACCTAGGTATTGAGTGCTTTTTTTGTTAGTTGATTACTCGTGTCGGTTTTTTTTTTCTTTGAGCTATGTGCTGACTTGGTCCAAACTCTTTTGACTGATGTTCATGTACTTAGCTCTTTCTTTTTTAAGCCATTTTTCCCTTCTCCGTAGATTCGTGGAAGGTTTTTCGACACGAGTATAGTTATTATCTTTTATATATATATATATATATATATATATATATATATATAATCACACTTGCATATTTATAATCACACTTGCATATATACTTTTTAATCACACTTGCATACATATATATATATAATGAAGCGTTCTAGTCGCCTGAAGAACACGTGTGACAACTTGCGCTATATATATTGAGATTATTTCGTCAGCAAATTTTAATTTATGCAAACTTTGTCAAAGAACAACGAAAGTCTTTGTCTATATTTCTGAGATGAAGTAGTATTTACAGTATTTACATTATTCGGACTATTGTCCTCATCTTTGTTGGCATTTGTACAACGTTTAATAATAGATCATTCTATTTGTCTCTATTTCTGAGATGAGGTAGTATTTACAGTATTTACATTATTCGGACTATTGTCCTCATCTTTGTTGCCATTTGTACGACGTTTAATAATTGATCATTCTATTTGTCTATATTTCTGAGATGAGGTAGTATTTACAGTATTTACATTATTCGGATTATTGTCCTCATCTTTGTTGCCATTTGTACGACGTTTAATAATTGATCATTCTATTTGTCTATATTTCTGAGATGGGGTAGTATTTACAGTATTTACATTATTCGGACTATTGTCCTCATCTTTGTTGCCATTTGTACGACGTTTAATAATAGATCATTCTATTTGTCTATATTTCTGAGATGAGGTAGTATTTACAGTATTTACATTATTCGGACGATTGTCCTCATCTTTGTTGCCATTTGTACAACGTTTAATAATTGATCATTCTATTTGTCTATATTTCTGAGATGAGGTAGTATTTACAGTATTTACATTATTCGGACGATTGTCCTCATCTTTGTTGCCATTTGTACGACGTTTAATAATAGATCATTCTATTTGTCTATATTTCTGAGATGAGGTAGTATTTACAGTATTTACATTATTTGGACGATTGTCCTCATCTTTGTTGCCATTTGTACGACGTTTAATAATTGATCATTCTATTTGTCTATATTTCTGAGATGAGGTAGTATTTACAGTATTTACATTATTCGGACGATTGTCCTCATCTTTGTTGCCATTTGTACGACGTTTAATAATTGATCATTCTATTTGTCTATATTTCTGAGATGAGGTAGTATTTACAGTATTTACATTATTCGGACTATTGTCCTCATCTTTGTTGCCATTTGTACGTCGTTTAATAATATATATTTATGTTTATATTCAATTATTTACATATCTATCAAAGTCTGTTTCTATCTATCTATCTATCTATCTATCTATCTATCTATCTATCTATCTCAGTCTGTCTATATCTCTGTTTTTGGATAGTTGCGTATATCACATATTTAATTTTCAAGTTTTATTCCACGTATCTATTCATAGGCAAAACTCTACTATGCCAACCAAAAACAAAGAGACCCTATTCACGCCTGTGCACGCACGCACATACACTTCATGGCTCTACTGTGTTATTTAATTTCTCCCGATTTGGCCTCAGGGCACATCGCATGCAAATTCGACTCTTAAGGATAAAAAAAAAAATAGAGCGAAAGATAAAGATGAGAAGACTTGCTTACACACACTTCCGTTGAAAGTGGGACGGCATTGGTGTCATCATTTATTCCGAAGAATAGAAAATGAAATGGTTGACCTCTGATGGTCGACAGACGAACTTTCTCACTTTTTACCGACGCCTTGCAAATGTGCTTACGTTATTCCTTGTTTATTTTTTGTGTTGTTGTCCCCCACCCTGTTTGTCATGGTCTCTTCTCTCAAGTTACAAAGCAAGTTACCTCCCTTTTATTTTTACCCGCCACACCTGATATCCGTTGACTTCTAGCATTTCAGCTCACCTTTCTTGACAATTCGATTTATTTGTCTTCTTTTAATCATTTTAGGTGGAGGTGTGTGAGGAGTATCTTTATATAACTCTTTTTTTTTTAAACCTAAATAGGGGAAGTTGAGCAGAAGTGGAATTAAGTATATAATAACGTAAAAATGGTGGAAAAAATGGCGGAAAAAGAAAAAAAAGGTAAAATAAAAGAAGGAAGGAAGGAAAAAGCAGGACGAAGGAAAAAAATATGGGCTCCTCCTAACGGGTTACTAGAGCATACTATGACGTGCCAAAAGAGCTCGGAGTATGAACGATATATAATAGTGAGTGTTTAACGGAAGGGGAATTTTATTTTTTAAAAAAATTGATATACCACGGTGTCATTTGTGTACCGGGGATACCAGACAAGATGCATCATCACCTGGGGGCGGGCTACGCAGTCGGCGACCACGCCTGATTACAAGTCGACCACGGGTTTCTATTGAACATAAATAGAGGGGCTAAAATGGCAACACTGGATTGAATTATATTCGCAATCGATACAGTATGTATCAGACGGTTGTGGTGCTGTGGATATCGGCTCGGTCGGAATTTCACTTGAATTCGTTGCATTCACTTTCGCGCAAATACCCTTTGGAAATGTGTTAAGCCGTCTATTCTTCCTCCAGCTACGAGTTGGTAGGGGCCTCGATGATGCTTGCCAAATTTGCCTTGTGCCAAACATAACCGAAGTCCCCACAATTTAAGATATCAGAAGGTTAAATGAATGGTTGGAAAAATAAGTGTTTTATTTGTAAATAAGTGTAATTTTATTAATAAAACTGGATAATAAATTTGTAAGAAATATACTCAAATAGAAAAATGCATGTAGTTAATTATTTTGTATGTAATGTTCCAATAGAAAAATGCACGTGGTTAAATGTCCCAGAGAAATTAAGAGTTCATAGTTGATAGTAGCAGAATGCGTGTATGTAAAATGATTGAAAAAGGTTGCTAATAAATGTCTATGTTCTTTTCCTTTTTATGGCCGGAAAAAAAGTGAAGAGGAAGGTCAGGCAATAAAAGAGATTGTACTCATCGGAGTCAGTTGAAGTTGTCCTGTTGTTGTTCTTCTATTCTTTTCTGGCGTGGAGTGAAAACGAAGAAAGGAAAATTGAAGAGGTAGAATGAATATATGTCGACGCGATATAACCTCGACTTGAAGTTTCATTCCTTACATTGCGACGAGATTCTATCAGATACCCCCGTTCTGACTGATTTTGACCAGTCAAGGGATGTGGTTTAAGTAGTGGATTTAAGTCATGTGACCGGCTCCATCAGCATACCCATTTAAAAAAAATGATGGCGTGATAATTCAATTTGCTATTTCCTATCCAATCACCATCCAGAATTTTACTCTTTCACTCTGAGTTGTGAAATTTGCGGGAGTGCAAGTTTACTTTTTTCCTTTGAGTTAGTTGATGGATGATATAGGATTTGTATCCTATGGGTTAAATAACAGGACAGATTGGGTTTTACAGGTTTGGTTAATAACCAGACTATCTCAGAAAGTAATGGTAACCAACTGCGGGAAAATCTTCTGCCCGGTCGGTCATGTCTCATTCGAAGCGTGTATCACTTAATTAACTGACCGGTCAGGTTCGTCTGGCATTCTTTAGCTTCTATATAGCATTAGAAGTCCAAGTATGGTGCTTCTGTTAACGACCTGACAACGAATACCAGACACCAGCATTTTTGGTGTTGTTGCAATTTAGACTCGGAAGAACTGCTAACATCTATTCCTGGCTCAATGATTTACGATTTTAGTAGTTTTGTACTGATAGTAAAGTTAAAATGAGGCCAAAAAAGAACAATTTATCAAAAATGCACCACACATGTTCCCATAATACTTTGGTGTTTATACACGTGGCATAAATCGAGCTCGCTGATTTTTTTATTATAATCATGTCGCCCCAAGCAAAGCATTTTACTGCCACTGCTTTGCAAGGGGTTACATAGGAGGAAAGTTATGAGTGACAGGTTATAGGGAGTGTCAGGAAGTGGGTAAGAGAAGGATAACTGTAGACATAAAGTGAAGGGTCAGTTTATATATTGATTGTAATGTAGAATTGATCCCCCACTTTATATCCACATTATAATAGAATAGAATATTTTTGTTTTTTTATAATCATATGGCCCCAAATAAGCATTTTACTGCCACTGTTTTGCAGGGGGGGTTATATAGGAGGAAAGTTATGAATGACAGGTTATATGGGGTGTCAGGAAGTGGGTAAGAGAAGGATGAGAATATTGATGTGAGTGGAGTGGACGAAAAAGGAGCATGACAGAGAGGACGCAGGTTAGTGAGATAGGAGATGACAATTGACTTCACATTTAAATTCTTGGAGATTATAGCTGTCGGGAAAGCAAGTAAACGGAAGGAAATTCCACAGGCGGCAAGTGCGAGAAAAGAAGCTGATGGAGTAGAATTTGTGTTTTACATTTTATTGGTTTCCCAGTAAAAAGGTGGGACCTAATTGCTAATCTTGTTGCTCGAATAAATTCATATATAGGGGGGCACCAGTGAGCTAAGTTCATCAGAGCAGAAGTTGTGAAAGTATTTGTAGAAGAGACACAGGGAAGCCACATTGCGCCGGTGAGAAAGTGACTGTATCTGAGCTGCCAAGTCGGTATCGATCACATTACAGATTCTCCGTTGGATTTTGTCAAGGACTCCTAGGTGGATAGCAGGAGCAACCGATCAGATATGACAGCAGTATTCAATGCACGGGTGGATGGTAGATTTATATATGTGTAGGAGTGTTTCGGACGGCTAAAACTTCCCGGCCCTGCACAGAGAACCGACCTTCTTATCAGCGGATTTCGCTATGGATTCTATATAGTAATTCCACTTGAGGTCTGTTGTGAGAGTTAACCAGAGGAGACGCAGTATTTTACTTTCAGGGATACTTGCCTGATCCATGCTAATGTGGGGTAGGAGCGATTCCATTGCACAAGTTATTGACTGCTGGTCCTTACGTGGTACTTCTTCGAAACCATTTGCACCATTTAGAGATGTCATTTCCCTTGAATAACGATGGAGTATTCTAGCAGGATAATGCAACGTGTGATCAGACTTCTTTGCCTAAATCCATCACAGTCAAATAATTAAGGACTTAGCGAGGATATTCGCGCCTACAAATACCAGGGAAAGCCATCAAGATGGCATTTTGAACAACTCTCCAGAGGTTTTACCACCAACTTGGGCGATCGATGTCAAGAAGCCTAACACGATACTAAATATGAATCCATGAATTTTAACATTTCTATAACTCTCTATTTCTTCTCTCTCTCTCCCTCCTCTCTCTCTCTCTCTCTCTCTCTCTCTCTCTCTTAATATATATATATATATAGTCATCCGCAGACAGAACTGTTTCGTTGTATCACGGCTTATCAGTACGGTTAGACTCCGATTGGTTTTTTACCCAGGATTGAAACCCGACTGAATTGGCGTCAGTAGGCGATTCTACCTCTGGGCTATGGGCGTTCGGTAGAAGAAGGCAGACTTTTAGCGCGTATATTATCATTATACACACCCAATATATATATATATATATATATATATATATATATATATATATTATATTTTTGTAATCGTTTCACCCCATGCAAGGCGGTAACGCCTTTTATGCGCAGGGGGCTACATAAGATAAAAAGATTAGGAGGAGAGTAAAGTGAAAGACGAACCATTTACAGGGGGCGTCAGAGAAAGGAGCTAGAGAAGGATGGGAATACAGGTGTGATGACAGCTGCAAAGGTAGAGAGAAAGGAAAAGTTATACAGGGTGGGTTGCGATGGATAAATTATCGTCTAAATTACGCAAAAATGAAAACATCACTGATATATCATTTCAACAAATTCATATTTCAAAACTACAGAAAAATATCTCGAAATACCAAAGAGTTAATTTACTCAATAAAATCGCCATTGGCTTCAACCACGGCTTCCAGACGTCTTCAGAATCTCTTGACACCCAAATACTCTGAAATGTTCGTATTGGAGCCTGCGACGCGAATGCTAAATCGTACAGCATGCTATTTCCAAATCTCTCTCTATCTCTCTCTCTGTCTCTCTCTCTCTATCTATCTATCTATCTATCTATGTCTGTTCATATCTATCTATCTATCTATCTATCTATCTATCTATCTATCTAAGTCTGTTCATATCTATCTATCTATCTATCTATCTATCTCAGTATGTTCATCTATCTATCTATCTATCTATCTATCTATCTATCTATCTATCTATCTATTTCTGTTCATTATCTATCTATCTATCTATCTATCTATCTATCTATCTATCTCAGTCTGTTCATCTATCTATCTATCTATCTATCTATCTATCTATCTATCTATCTATCTATCTATCTATATCTTTTTCTGTCATATCTATCTATCTATCTATCTATCTATCTATCTATCTATCTATCTCTTTCTGTTCATTATCTATCTCTTTCTGTTCATTATCTATCTATCTATCTATCTATCTATCTATCTCAGTCTGTTCGTATCTATCTATCTCAGTCTATTCATATCTATCTATCTATCTATCTATCTATCTATCTATGGTAGATGTTTACGGTGGGATGTCGTATGAGCCTAAGAAAAGGCAAAAAGTGAAAGATAAATAAGACTTGAAAAAGTCATGTTCAAAGAATTTGGGAAGATATCCTACCTGGGAGTCTGTAAAGAGCTTCAATACTATTGGTATAGGAAAGGAAAGACGATGATTCCCACTGGTGTGCATGGAAGGACTGAATTCAATTGTAAAGTCCAAGAGTCGTGGGACGATTCGTTTGTGTGAAATTAGTTGTATATATATATATATATATATATATATTAATTATTGATTGAAGAAAATCACAATGCGCCTCTTTCGCCACACACTCTTAGCCGACCTCAAATGGGACGACTACATTGCATCATTAGCTAAATCTCCTGTCAGGAATTTTTTTCTTGTCTGAATTCATCTTGCACATATACAAATCTACCCTCTGCTCTTGCATTGAATTCCGTTGTCATATCTGGTCGGGCGCCCTGCTATTTATCTCGGAGTGAAAACGATTATAAAAAAAAGAAGCCATGATTCGAACCACTATTCGATCTGGTGTGCTTTGACTACTCCGATAGAAAAAGATTCCTAATCGAGCACAGTTCCCATATGTACCTAATTCGACATAAATTGACTTCAAAGTGATTTTTAAAATCTGTTATTTATTCTTAACATTCTCTGATAAAGAAAAATGTTGGGTTCGTAAAGAAATTGGAAAATAAATTGTTCTTGTTTCCTTTTTTGTAAACGCAATCAGCATCACACTTTACTGCCAATGAATCCTTTAATCTTATGACATAAAATTTGCCTTTTATTGAACATACTGGATTGTCGTACGCAAGATAAGTGTCTAACTTCCAACCATCTCTATGTCACACAGAAATAGCTTTTTAAAAATCCTATCCTAAGAAGTTTTATATTTTTATCTGAACAGACAGCCAAGTGAATATCAAAATAAATAATTTTTTCGAGATTTTAAGTCGTTCATATAGATGAATATTATAAATTCTTCTCATCTTCTGTGTTGTGTTTGTCTGACGTTTTGATGAATATTTCAGACTACACTTCTTTTTGTTGATGTTTTTGTCTGAGGTTTTGAGATGAGTTGTTAATATTTATTGAATATTTGCGATGTTTCATTTTTTTTTTCTTCTCTTGTCTGAGACGTGTTATTGCTAATAATCAATTGATTCTTTGAACGCCTTTTGTCATTTTTTTGTTTTGACGTTCAACTGCGTTATTAATATCCAATACTTAAAAAAAACCACCTTCTGTTGTTGTTGTTGTTGTTGTTGTTGTTGTTACTGTTTGTCTATGATGAGTTGTTAATATGGAGCACTTTCACTGGACTATCCTCCATTAAGAAAACAAAGTTTCGATCAAACAAGTCACCGGTTTTCTTCAGGTGGAAATATTTTCGCAGTTATGTCTGTTACTGGTAAGCTGCATTTTTGATTTCTATGTAATCATGTTCCTTTAGGATGTAGATCATGGCTCACCACAACTTCTTATCCTTTACAACCCTTCTCTTAGCAATATCTGTCTTTTTATTAACCCTCCATCTCTATGATTTACCATCAATTTAAATAAAATATCGCGTTTATTTCCGTTTTCCTCTTAAGTATGACTTGTGTGTATCAAATTTTCAAGCTTTCTTTTCTTATTATGTGTACGAAAAATTTCAGATTTTAAGGAAAATGCTGACAAAATGGACGCTTATATTTAAGATAAGAGACGATTTTAAGTATAAACGTCCATTTTGCTTGCATTTTCATTAAAAACCTCCACGTTGGCCAGTTATTGTACTAACAACTCTTTGAATTAAGTCACTAGATTCAAACAATGCTTTTATCTACTGGGCCATGTGTCATCAGCTTTTTTTTTTTTTTTTAATCATCTCACCCCAAGCAAGGCATTCCACTGCCACTATTGCGCATGGGGCTACATAGGGGAAGGTAAAGAGAAGGAGTGTTTAGACATAGGGAATGTCAGGAGGAAGGTGACAGATGAGTAAGGATACCGAGGATGAGGGTTAGGCAGATGAGAAGAGTGTTTGATAGAATGGGAAGCAGGTTAGTGTGTTAGGAGGTGTCTATTGACCTTACATTTAAACTCCTGGAGATTGTAGCCGTCGGGGAAGCAATCGTGTGGAAGGGAATTCCACAGTCGGGAAGTGCGAGGAAAGAAACTGTTGGAGTAGAAACCTAACGTTTCAGTAAATATTTTTTCTAACCTGAGGTCATTTAAATTTTCTTGTTGTTATTGTTCTTCTCTAGAACTCCGTGGTACTGACTCCAGTCTTGTATTTCTAGGCTTGACCGAACTTAGATTTTTCTAGCCGAGCATATGTTCTGATTCCTTAAGTATTCGTATTTTCCAGTGATTTTTTTTTATTATTATTTCAACTTCATCCGACAGAGGGCGGTCATGTCCCCTTTTCCTTCATATGGGGTCAGCTACTCCTGATTTTTCTATTTCTCCTCGTGTTACTGCTTAATGGTGTACCTGCCGTCTTGTTTTAAGGGACTATCTGTTTCTCACCGCAGCTACATGGGATGGCGTGCACCAATCCTTAATAACGGAAGAGGTGCCTGCGAAGTGTTGTACCACCTTTGAAGGTTTCCCTGATGCTATATGGACCACAGATATTTTGTAATTTTTCTGATAGTCCTTTCACGTAGGGTAGACAGACCGAGCCCCTTTTCTAACGGTTGTCATCCTCTTGAACCTTTCTATCTCAGTTTGTCTGTTTTGCTCAGATCAGTTGTTATATATGACTCTGGGTTGCCACTTATGACTTTTGATTCTTACCTGGAACATTTTGTTTCAGTTGCGTCTCTGTTCTCGAAGACAGAGTGCGGCTCAGTTGTAACTCCGTCCCATTGCAGCAGAGGGGTGGACCAGGTGCTCGTCACCGAGACCAGCTCAACCGGCGGTTGAGGGGACTGGGGAATTTTTGTTCTTCTGCTAGTCCGTACGCGGTCGGGTCCCCACATTAAAAAAAGACCTTGTGTCACAACTCGCTCCAATGGGGGAGCAGGGTTACTAAATCCCAATCACCTAAAGAAGGCCAAAGCTCACAAAGGCCGAAACGTCATGAATATGGCAACGAAGATGAAGGACAACAGTGTAAATAATTGCAATAACTGATCTCAGAAATATAGACAAATAGTAAAATGGTTTGAATTTTCTTCATTTACTTTATTGATTCCAGACACTCGACGCTTAAAGCAAGAATATCGATAGACGGATGCAGCCAGTGCGCACGCGTAGTGAAAAGAACGGCTAAGAAGCCTATGTTTGTTAGCAGACGGTCGATGGTGGGCGGGAAGAAAGGAATATTGAAATATAAGAATGCCTATGTAAACGTGTCTTAATTATAAGTAATCAATCTTCTTTTAGTAGGTGTGGTCTATTATTTATTTACTTACATGAAATTTCCTACGACATCGGCTGTTGTTGACAATACACAGTTTACAGGGCGTTGCCCATTGCGGAAGGAACTTAGCGAAGAAAGCATGGATTATATTGTGTCATTGGTTATAAATACTTGATATTTAAAAATGAAAAAGACGACGGAGACAGCGATAAGGGTGAGGTCTTCTAAATTTCGGGTTGCGTGAAAGCAAAAGATGTTAGACCAGCGGCAATTTACAAAAAATGAAATGTCTCAGGAAGCAGATTTTAACTTTAACAATACATTTAATTTGGGTGTGTTCACAATATTGAGGATGTGGACCTTATCTGGAGTTGGACTGGTGCACAATTGGAAATTTCTTTTTTTCTTTTTTACTTTCCTGTTATTTCCACTCTTACTTTCTTATTTCTATCTTTTCCATTATTTCTTTCTTTCTTTCTTTCTTTACTTTTCTGATATTTGTCCAAATTTTGTTTGTTGTTTTTTTTCTATTTCTATCTTTCTTTCATTATTTTTTCTTTCTTTCTTTTTCTTTCTTTCTTTTTCTTTTACTTTCTTTCTTTCTTTCTTTCTTTCTTATTTCTATATTTTCTACGCTTTCTTTCTTTCTTTTCTTTCTTTCTTTCTTTCTTTCTTTCTTTCTTTCTTGCTTTCTTTCTTGCTTTCTTTTCCAGGTATTTGTCTATCTTTTGTTTATTGTTTTTCTTTTCTATTTCTATCGTTTTCATTCATTCATTCATTCTTTCTTTCTTTCTTTCTTTCTTTCTTTTCTTCTTTCTTTCTTTATATTTGTCCATCCTTTGTTGTTTTTATTTTCTATTTCTATCTTTTCCACTCTTTCTTTCTTTTATTTTCCTTCCTTCCTTCCTTCCTTTCTTTTTTTCTTTTGTTTGTTGTTTTCCTTTTCTATTTCTGTCTTTCTTTCTTTCATTATTTTTTCTATCTTTTACTTTCTTTCTTTCTTTCTTTCTTTCTATATTTTTTTCAATTTCTTTTTTTAATTTCTTGTTATTTATCTTTTTTTACTGTCTTCTTATTTCCCTACT